>JAPMOR010048559.1:172567-190403 GCA_026543865.1 Argiope aurantia | reverse complement strand
ATTTAAAGAAGAAGCATAGATTAAATCATAGACTGCATAAAAGAAACATTGATTTAAAAAAACCACATGTTAAGAAGAAAAGTACTCATTTCAATGAGCTATTTTCCTGTTTTTTTTCTAAATTAAATAAAATGTAAATCAAATTAGATAAATATCGGTTAAAGAGTTTCTTCTGCATTGTTTAACACGTGCAATTAAAACGACATTTATTTTCAAAAAAAAGATAAGAAATTAGATGTCCATATTCAATTTTATTTACCAATTTAAAAAAAAATGTATTTATATATTCAACGAGCACTTGTAATATGATCGTATATTAATAAAGAGAAATATGAGAAGAAATTGGTCATTGGGAACCAATGCAAGTAATATTTACCATTAATTCTAATTAACAAATGAAAGTTTAGGAAAGAAACTGTGAATACCCTTCTGTATTGTTCATCTTAAAATAAATATACATCTTTTTAAAAATGTATATTTCTTTCTCAGGAAAAATAACTTAAAATTAAAAGCATTGCGAAATTTCTTTTATAAAGAGGCGAGTTAATTTAATGTCGTTTCCCAAATAATGAGAAGTCATTTAATTGTGTTATCTATTTCAGATGGCCTTAGGTACAATGAAAGTCATTTATTTTCAAAACAATTTTAATGCCCCTTAAACAATAAAAATAAACAGAATACAAATCAGTTAATTAATATTACTCTTAGAAATATTATTGAAGGAAATTTTTCCAATTCCGTATTTAAGAATTCGATTTTGATTGCATTTATTTTATGAATGAAATGATAATATAATTATTTTTATTATATTTTATTTTTACATTGCTTTTTTATTATAATCCTTTCTTTCATTGAATTGTTAGATCAAACCGTGTTATGAAAGAAACACGTATATTGAATTTTTTTTAATCTTGATTATGTGCCTATGTTCAATCTTTTAGTAGCTGCAAGCAAACTATAAATTTAAAACTGTGAAATGCATGGAAAAGGATATCAAATTCTCCATTTATTTCATTCCATCATCCAATTTCATAGAATATTGGATAAAATATAAAAGCAATTTTCGGTCTTAGATGATATTTTTAGTTTCTCTTGGAAACCAATTCATTATGTTTGTTCCATTAAGGGACTGATTTGGTATCATTATTTTTATGATTCTTCTTCCAAAATAAGATGAAATAAATTGTTATAAATAGTTTACTGCAATCCATAACGAACATTAAGGGCTTAATTTTTTTTTAATAAAACAGTTCTGTTCCACAAATTTTTGAATATATATTCTGTTTTTGGTGATCAGCAATATGACACATCATATATAGAAATAAGTGTTTTGGATCCAGCACCTCATCGCGGTCGAAGTGAGGAGAAAGTGTGTACAGACATAGGTTTGTTGTCTTATACCAGTCAGTATATATAGATCTGTCATACAGATTTTAAAACAATAAAATCTTTATATTAAAAGGAAAATCATCTTTGAAATTCTCTTACTCCTCGGAAAGAGCTTAATTCTAATTCAATTTGATTTTTTTTATTCAGAATATTTTTATAAATAATTTAACGTTTATTCTATAATTACAATACTTTTTTTTTATTTTTTATTAATTTTTAATAAAAATCCCCAATTATTTTAAAATTTAGTGATTCAGATATGAAACCATATCACTGCTACTGTTTTAAGGGAAAAAATGAGAGCCTTTATTTTTCTAAAAATTTTCTATTTATTAATGGAATTATTATTTACTTCCTAAATTTCAGTCCAATCATTACCTATAAGAACCAGTTTTTAAAACCACATTTTTTTTCAAAATATCAATTTTTTAATAGTTATTTAGCCAAGAGAATGGTTACACTCATGCAAGACTGAGTGTACATATTAGACTGAGGGTGAAGAAAAAGAGCCTTTTCTTCTTAAATGAGTTGAAGATCTCAGAAAGAAGTACCCAGACTACAAGAAAATTATTCTTAAATGAAAATGTATTTAAATATATTAATGAAAAGGAAATTCTTTGTTTTATATACCATTTCAAATATGTTCAATTTCTCAGCTACTTTATAGTTTATTCAGGAACAATTTCACAAATATACGAAATTCAATAGCTGATGAATTTATTAAATTTTATATTTTAAAGAAATGTTAGCATGGATCCACATGACGGTAAATTGAATAATAATTGTGTGAAGGACTGTTAAAAATATGAAATACATTTTTCATATCTACAAAAAGAGTCACCTGCTCATATCACTAAAAATTAATCAAAAAATTGAATAAAAAACATAGTTAAAGTGTTTTTAATAGTATTAAAGCATTAAATGGTATTTAAAGTATTAAGTAGTTAGGGTACTAAGAAATATTTCAGAAATCGACATATTTTATGAAATGTATAATAAGGTACGATATAATGTGATAAATATGTAAAACGGTGGGAAGAGGGAATCACATAGAATATAAGAATTGCAAAGTGTAAATTGCTAAACAGCGTTGAAAATCAATGATTAATGGATTATTTTAAGGAATGTAGGGATGCATCCTAGAAATAGTTTAATTTAACTAATACAAATTACACTTCCATTAAAAGTGGCAGCAGAGATTGGAAATCATATTTTAGCAAAACTGTAAAACTGTTCATTTACGTAGAAGACTTTACCACATTGTTGTGAAGACTATTGTGCTTTCGAATTCTGGTTAACTAATATCTTGAGTGAGAAAGTGTTATTGGGACATAAACCATTAGTTGCCTTGTATAATAATGGGGGGAATATTTCACTTTGTAAATAGTTTGGCGGGTGCTAATGTTCGATCCAAGCAGACTTCAATGCTTCATGAAAGACATTGTAGTTCTTGTTCAAATAATGCTGCAAGTGAATGACAGCTCACTAATAATATTCGCTTCCTAGTTTTCTAGACACTATTAGGGAAGTTCCCATTCCGGTCTAGTATAATTTAGATAATGTTATTCACTTTCAGAATACTGCATTTTTCAAATTTCTTTTTTGGACATGGAACTAAGAAATACAGGATATCCAAAAGAATTTGTCTTACTTTTCTGAATTCATTTCCTTTTCCCATTTTTGTGCCTATTTGCAATGCTGCATATTTCGGTAATAATTCATTTCGTGGTATTTATTGCGTTAACTATTTAGTGTTAGATTCTAGAAACATAATATACTCCCTTTTGTTCTGAATCATAAATATATGGATACTAATTTAATATACAAGATATCTTGTGAATGGCATAATGCTTTTTAAATAATCGCAGTGGTATAAAATACTTTTCAAACCATGTAGGTAGAAATATAGGTTTTTAATAGGTAGATAGACAGTAGGTTTTCAAATAATGTAGGAAGATATATTGCAGAAGGATGAAAAAGGTTCAGAAACTATAAGGACAGTAAAGTCTTAAGAAAATATTTGCAGGGTCATACCACAAAATAATAAAACATCAAATTAAAATTTTAAAGTCTAATGCATTTGACTAATAAAGCCAAGAATGGTTGAAATCAATATCATACATTCAAATTTTGTAATAAATAACATTTCTAAAATAATAAAAAAAGTGAGAATGGAGACTATATTTCATCTTGGGGAAAAAATAACCCTGTTCTTTTCTACGCTATATAATTCTATTCTCTGCTACTAAAATAAGTCTTAAATTCTAAAATGTATTGCTTTTAAATATGCAAAATATACTGAGTTTAAATGAGATAATCATCACACCAACACAAAATAATGTAGTTTATTTTACAGAAACAATGCATTTTTAAATTAAAGGCAATATAACTATCATGAAACTGAAGAGGCATTGACTTTTTTGCTTGCAAACACTTATATAATTGAAAAAAAAGAATATAAAATTTCGACAAAGAACAGTAACATTGATAGAAATGCAGTGCAAGCCAGTTGCAAAAAGGATAACTATAATTTCAAAACAAAAGAAACTGATGATTAAACATCATCATGTAATAAATAATTATGAATTACAAAATGTCTTTACTAATATATAACCATGTTGATACTTTATTTTGCCAGATAATTTTTATTTAATTTTGATCATTTAAAAAGAATGACTATGTACAACATTGTGATAACAAATAAAATTTTCCACAATATTTTCTTAAAGTTAAGCTTTGATTTCGTAATTATAAATTATAAGATATAGAAATATATATTATTAAATTGAAATTGACATAAAAAAAGCCCGAAAGAAAATTCTCATATCTGCTGAAGTTGATAATTTAGGATAAGAAAAATACATGAAAAAAGGTTAAATATTTATTAATATATCTATTTTTTTATTCATTCTTGAATTAATGACGCAAAATAAGTTTTTTTTCTTTATAAACTCAAGATGTAGGAGAGGATTATTATAGTAAAATTCCCTTCGAAATTTAAATTTATGTGTATATTTGAATTTTTTAGTATTATTAAGTATCGGAATTTATCTCATCACGAAACTGCACATTTTCAGCATCTTGGAGATATGGAATATAATTATTAGTATAATTATCTACATTTTTCCTTAAAAATGAATTATTAATTGAATATACAGAACTATTACTTGATCTCTTAACGCATACAGTCATATCCTTGAAACTTTTCTAAATAAAACCGCTCACACTTCCAAAATAAATGTTCCTGCAAATGAGAGGTACAAAATTCTCTGAAATCATAGATTCTTCTCTCCAAACTCTCATGAATTGGAATATTCATTCGTTTCTTTAGAAGAATGAAATAAAATCGCCTGCTTCTGAAATTTTCTCCCACAGCCGTGACTTCAAGTATCTATAAATATTTTTATCCTTCCGGGACAAAACAAATTTTGTATTTCGCTTGCATTATTCAAATCCATATATTTATTTACATAAGTTTGTACTGGAAGTTGACAGAGTTTACTTGAAGAGGAAGTTGACATTTAGTTGTAGGAGAAGTTGACAGAGTTTATTTATATAGGAGGTTGACGTTATTGAAGGTGCTTTTTTATTTGAATATATAGCTTCGATATAAAAAATATATATCTTATCTAATATATTGGAAATATAATCTTATCTATTTTAAAAATTCTATAAATGTGTTATTTGCGTGCTTGACTAGATTTCTTTTATTTTTTATTCCTAATAAATTAAATATTTGTGAGAGAATTAAGATCCGTTTAGTTTTTAAGCAAAAGCTTCTTCGTTAATAAATTTTCAAAATTAAGGGAACAGTGAGCATTGAAATAAACAACAATTAACGGAAATATAAAATTTTATTTTTATTGTTTCATCACAAAAATATAGGTTTATATTCAAATAAAATAGCTTTATAAATTATATTGTTCAATAAATTGTAAATTTGAATAACCTAGAGAAAATTAATGCATTTTAATGACTTTTCACAAAATGATATTCTAAGTAGATATTAATATTTTTCCAATGCTTCAAATGTCTTAATTTTTGAGGAAATTAAACAAAATTGATAATAAAGTTTTCGGTTAAACATTAAAAGAAAACGGGAAATGCAGTTTATCCTTCGAGCTTCTTTAGGTATTTAAAAGTAAATTTTAGTTAGGGAAAGCATAAAATTCTTATGAAAATTCAGTGAGTGTACATAAAAATAATTCTAAAAAATTAACATTCAATCTGAATTACAAAATTATTCACAGCTTTCTTTGAAATAGATTGATATAAGATAATAGTGAAAAATTATAGGAAAAAGTAAAGGAAAAATTAAAAATTAAAACTCCTGGAGTATTTTGAATTTTTAAAAAAATACATAACATTTATTTTTTTAAATAATATATCTCGTTCAAGGAGGTTTTTTTTTTGTTACACTTATTATGTATATATATATTTCAATATATGATCATAAAAAAATAATAAATAATATATGTTCATAGTCATAAGTTAATAATTCGAAAAAAATGTCGAATAGAATCAATCGTCCCTTTAAGTTTTGAAATTTCTTTTTGAATTCAAAGGAATTTAAACAACTTATTATATATTGCATACCTTCTCCTTGATTGCTTTTATAATATTTTGTTGTCTGGTAATTTAAGACTGTAGATAATTATGAACAAATGTTAAGCCTTTTATACCGACTATTGTTAAAAGCATTTCCGACAAGAAATGTTTTATAATATATTAAATATCAGGGAAACAATTACAGGGGATTCAAATTTCACAAAATGCATAGAATCAGCGAGCGCACTGCAAAGTGAAATAGAAAAAAGGGAAAAATCACATTTTTAAACATTCACTACAAGTGAAAGTGGTTTCGTTGGTATAAATTATCTACAAGAAGCCATCAAGAAGCTTTACAAGGAGTAGAATGACAGAAGTTTGGAAGAAGGACATAGTTTAACGAGTGTAGTCGATGCATTTAGAATTGGAAAAATGTTGTTCCATGCACTTGGAAAGCATTCAGTGTTATAAATAAGATGTAAGAAAAGTTTTTAGTAGATAAACAAAAAAAGGAAATGACAATCGATGACAGATATATGGTTTTGTTGCCAGGAATAGAAACTAAAAACCAAAAATTGGCACTTGTTTTTTGTAAGCAGATGAAAGGTGCTTCTATTCATCGTGGTAAAATCACTGCAAAAATGTGTCCTGTTCACTCAGTATTCGGAATGGTATATTTCAGTGCTGACAGATCATCTTTGGTGACATTTATAATGATATAATGAGCACAAAGATTGGACATCGCTTTAATAGAGTCATATCCTCTTTACCAGCAAGAGTTGTTTTAATCTCACTCAGTATTCGGAATGGTACATTTCAGTGCCGACAGATCATCTTTGGTGACATTTATAATGATATAACGAGCACAAAGATTGAACATCGCTTTAATAGAGTCATATCCTCTTTACCAGCAAGAGTTGTTTTAATCTCACGGACAATTCTCGATGTCGATTGATATATAGGAGATGGGAATATTTTTTCATTCTATAGATATGATTAAAAGAGACTGTTAGGTTCATTCTAATGGGCTTGTATGAGAGGCATATTGATGAATTTAGAGTTTTGTATTTTTGATAGAGGTTCAGTGACACGAGATCGTCTTTTAAAAGAGAGTATTCTTCTTCACGTGCATTTGTTCCGAAATACCAGTCCATATTTTATGCTTATGGACAATGATTAACAACCGAAAAGGCATCAGCTTTTCAAGAGCTTATTAAAAAAGATGGTATGAACACACGAATAACACAGTTGGTACGTTGAAGGAGAGCACCAACTTTCTATTGTTATTTAAATTTGATTAACCAAGATTTATGACGACGTATCTCTCGTGTCATGACGCAATTCTCCAGAGACTTGTAGCTAACTAGCATATACTCATTATGGAATGGGTACTCTTGCCTCAAGAATTGCTGGGAAACAATGGTTTGAGAATGAAGAGCCGGCGCCACGCAACCATTGCAGTTAAGCTAAGTCATTACCCTTCCAAAGGGACATTTGTTTGTTACACTCCTTCCCTTCCAGGCACTGTTTTATACAACCACCATTGTGTTAATAAATTCTTTTTCTGCTTAATTTTCTAACTTTTTCGTGTCAATCAATTATTTTCCTACTAAGTTTTTTTTATCGTTTAAGTGCTATTTTGTTCATCTGTAGTACACATTTTATGCTTTCATATTTGCTTTTGTAAATGTTACCTGCAAAATCAGAAAAAAAGTTACAATTTTGTACTTTAGTGTATGATATTTGTAAGCTACTTCTTTTAGAAAGATAGAATATTTGGAGAGGGAAAAAGCTAAAATCCCTTAGTGTCTTCTAATACTACTTTATTAAAAAATAATGGTAAAATATCACTTGTTAGATATGAAAAAAATATCAATTTATTTTTCCAAGACGATATATTTATGGTATGTTAGCTTATAAAAACTGTTTCACAACTCAGTAGAAGAAACTAGTTCTCTAAAATCTTATATACATTTCCTTATTTACAAATGAAAAATTAGTATCTTATATCTAACATCAATTTAATACTTCATTGTTTTCGTTTTTCTTACTATAAGATAATTGGAAGGCATTTTAATTCTATTTTTTTACTGTCTGGCATCATTTGTTAGTGATAATGTTTTTTTTTGAGATATTTTATTTCTTGTCAATTATTTTTTATCATGTCATCTATTTGAGTAATTGCTTTTGCTTAAAAATATACTAGATTGCTTTGTGAATTTCCAGTTATTAAAGAACATGTCATATTCAATGAGCTCTGAAATATATTTATTTGATAACTCTTTCAGGAAACAGTAACTAGAATTGCTAATTTTTTTTTAAAAATTATTTGACAGTATAAAACCTTTTTTGCAGCATAAAAAAATATCTTTCTTTATGGTGAGCAAAGGAAAATAAATGCTGGTGGTCTACTTTCAATTTAATGTTCGATTACAAGTTTTCAAATGTACTTTGTGCAATACTTACAAATTATTTCCTTAATACAAATTAAGTAACAATCAATGCATTTTAGCATATTATCTTTGGAATGCCGGCGTCCTGGCTGAGGGGTAATGCGTCTTCCCCGTGTTCTGGGCGTCCTGTGTTCGACTCCCGGTTCGGGCATGGTTGCTCTTTGGTCTGTCTGTGAGATGTGTGTATGTGCCCCTTTGTCAGAAGAGGTTGTGCAAGCGAATGTTATGCGTGAATAGCTAAGACGTGCTCTTGGCGCTAGTTGGCGCTCCTTTAAAAACAAGAGACGCTCCCTTGACTTAAAATCGCTGACTTCGTCAGCGAGCTTGTCTATGGCAAGTGCCATTATAAAAATCAACAACAATCTTTGGAATGAAAGTATGTGCGAGTTATTTTGGTAGAAAATGCAAATGGATATTATAAAGATTTACCATATATATGAAGAAAGTTTAAAGTTTTATTTCTGACTAATTGCATACATTTTAAGATATATTTAATTCCTTTCTCTTTCGTATTGATTGCAGAATCATGAATTATTTCCCATCAGATATTATACTGGAGAATAGGCTCAAATCCATTGAAGTCTTCAGTTGGTACTATCGATAGATGCTCCGAGTTCTGATTATGATGCCGCCATTTTCATCCCACTACAATTTTAAATAGCAAAATTCGTCCGCAAACACCATTTTCCAAAACGAAGCGACAGTCTAATTAAATTAAAAACTAACCCAGTCCTGACTACGCGCAAAACATTTATGAAGTCATTTAACAATTTCAAAACACCTGCTGCACTTTATGCACTTATATTTTAAAGTCACATAACATTCATGTATGTTTATCAATTCTGAGGGCGTTACATGCGTTTGTTAACAATGAGACAAATGATTGATTTTACTACGTTATATAGGCATTCGCATTCCTTTAACGTTAATTAGAAACACCTAAGTATAATCATAAGGTAATTTTATTATATGTCTTGTTCATACTAATTATTCATTATATTCTATTTTTCCATGTGTGATGGATAGTTTTTTACTAAGGAAAGAGGGGAATACAAAATATACATACCCAAATGGAACATGATTCTCTCTCTCTTCTTCTTCAGATGTATAAAACATTAGAGAACAATTCCCTTTCCCAAAACTTCAATCGTTAGACCAGTCTGATAATTACTATCCTTTAGATTAGCTAAAAGTTAATGTTTGAAATTAAGCTTCTATTGAAGCTTCTTAATTTCTTAACACAATATTTTTAATTTTAAAAATATTTTATGAAATTGAATGGATACAATAAATTTTAAATAACTGACTTTGCAAAATCTAAATTATAAGAAAATTAAGATATAATGTGATTAGTCATTTTGATGTCTATGATAAGAAAAATTATTTTTAGAATAGATAATTTTTATTATTATAAAAGATAAATATGCAAAAAAAAAATAGCTATAAACATTTTAAAATCATTTTGTGATAGATTTTTTTTTTTTTACCAGAATATAAACTCTAAGCTAAGCAAAAGAAATCTATAAAACCGTTAACACTGTACACTATACGATATTTGAATGGAAACAATTATTTTCAATATATAAGTTTCTTACTAAATTAAAAGTGAATTACTTGAATTTTTCCAATTTTGTCTCATTAATTGACCTTTCTTTATTTTTAAAGAATTATTTTGAAAACAAGAAGAAGAAAGGAAAGAAGAGGCTTAAGCCTAGAAACAGAATTACACTCTGAAACTTATTTTCGAAACAAAAATAAAAAGCAAAAATAAAGAATAAATTCAGGAACTTGTCGTTTTTTGTAATTAGTTTTTAGATTAACATTTTCGTCTAACGTTCAGTTAATTAAAATAGTGTATCCTTATTTTCTCTTTTTTTAATTATATTTTCTTTATCTTTATATATTTTTTTTCTTCATTGGAATGAAAAACAGTGTTTCAATTTTTAACCAATTTTTACCATTCCAGGAAATTGCCAGCAAAGAGCCGCTTAAGCAGCAGAATTTAAAATTCCCTGCTGAATTCCCAGGGGAAATTTGAACGGTGAGAAGGATTTTCGCCACTTCATAAAAGAAACATTTGAAACAAAACTACCAAAAGATGTGGAACTTTATAGAAATCGAAGAGCTTTTTGAGTACAGTAAAAAAGAACAGTGAATTATTTTTTGTTGGTGATCTTGAAAAATAAAATTATAAAGTTTTAGGAAATATTGAAAAAAAAAGATTCCAAGTTTTGATAATATTGTTTTATATTAAAATAGCAAGTAATAAATTTTATTTTTCACATAAAATATTATGACTATAATTAAAAATGATTTAAAATGAAGTCTACTCATAATTACGAATCGACATCATTATCTATGTGTCATTTGGTATGTCAATGTCAATAGGTAAACATTTTTAATATTTACTCTAATAATTAATTTAAATAATAATTAATTTAAACACAAATAATATTTTAATATTATTTAATAAATGTCAAAAATATTTGAAAAACAGTATTCAAAATTTTTAAACTTTGGTAAAGGTGCTCAAAAGTGTTATCATTTTTGTCGAAAATATTCAGCTGCCAATTTTTTTTAAAAAATATTATTCGAATATTTTATAGACATTCGTTAAACAAAAAATAAATAAAATTAAAAAAAAAACTGAAATTTTTGAAACAAATTATTTATATAAAATTTCCTGTAACTATTTAAAATATAAAAACATACGTATTTTATAAATTATTTAAGGAATGCTGTAAATAATCATCATAAAATGTTTATAAGCAATGAATAATGACTCTTGTTTCACCTAATTGCAGCATGTAGTTTTCAGGTGTAATTGAAATGAAGATTGAGCTGGGGATTAAAGTAAGTACATAAAACATCTATTTCCAATAATTAATTATTATTTTACTTACATCTTAGTGAGTAATTAAAAACGCATGTGACTTTTCAAAACCCCATAATGATTAAATATATATATTTTATATTTTTAAATAAAAGAGATCATATAAAACCAATCATTTAAAATTGTATACTTTTTTTTTAACATGAGCCTGAAGATTTTCGGATTGAAAGAAATATGTTGTCTTCCCATCAACAATCTTAAAATTAACTAACAAACATAAATATATATTTACATATAAAAGACATTTCAGTTATATAGTGAAAATACTGATTAATTTCTCATTCGAGATCCTCATCCCAAAAATTCCTCCAAAAATTCTTGCCTACATTTTAAAAGGCCTAATTGCCTTTTTGAAGAGTGAATAATTCACTTTAAACCAATGAAAGTCATAATACTTTTTCCTTTCAATTTTATTTCAGAATATTTTGTAGATTCACAAAAAATCGCAGTTTCTGAGCGACATTTCTACATACTGATAATGTGATCAAAAGCTCTAATCATAGCTATTGCATCCTATATGATAAGATTTATAAAATGTACCTTACTGGCAGTAGTAAAAATTGTATTCGACACAGAAGTGATAAAACTTTAATACACGTTATTACGATTTTGCAAATGAATAAAAGAAATTCATAGTTAAAATTAAACAGATATTAAAAAGTAAGCATTACGAAAAAATAGAAAAAAGTATTTTTATAACTACTCAAATTTCATCGAATGATTAGAGAACCCTATTTAAAATAATCCTATTCATTGTATTTTTCGATGATATTTTTCTTATATTAGAAATCTCCTTAACTAGAAATGAATATCTACATTTTAAAAAGACAAATACTGTTATTTATAAATGTTTTTAACACTACTGTTTTGTACCTATTACCTATACGAATGTAACATTCTGATTATTGTGACCCGAAGATTCAGTATTACTTTAAGGAGCCTATTTTCAGAGCAATATTATATTTTGGGATAAATAAGACTAGTTATCTATACTTATAATAAAGCTCAATGTGTGTGTGTGTGTATGTGTTAGCGCTCTACAGGTCAGACCATTCAACCTACAGCTACAAAATTTGGCTCGGTTATACCTTGGAGGCCGGGAATGTGCACCTATGGAATATTTTTCGAATTTTTAATTAGAATTTTATTTGTTTAAAAATTAAGCGAAATTTTGGCGTGTTTCTGCTATAACTTCCGAAAATAATACCGCACAAAAAAGATTTTTACATGAAGTTAAAGATCAAAAATTTATCTTTTAAATGATTTTAATCTTAAAATTAAATTTCTATTTTTAATGAATTTTTAAATAAATATTTTAACTATATTTTTCAACAATTTTTTTCGTACAAAATAAAAATAAAATTTAAGCTGCACGAGCACGTTTCGCATTCATGGGAAAAAATTAGCTTTTTTCAAAGTGTTGCCATCACATTGATTAAAGATCCAATTAAAAATAAATTAAATCTTTTTGGAAATGAAATCTGCAAAAATATAATTTTCGGCACTTGTCTGTAGGAAAGGAAACAAATATGAAATATTATTTTTTCTAAAAAATAAATTCAAGAAAAATTATTTTATGATCTTTTACACTCTCTATATTATTAATCCAATACATCAGTTTCATTTTAAGGCAAGTTTTGTTTAATATGAACAGGACATCCATTCAAATCAGGGCCACGCAGCTAATTTGTAAACCTTTAGTAAGACAGATCTGCTAAAATGATCTAAATGGAAAATGATTATATTTTATGTAACTTGATTCAATAAATGCTCTAATAAATAACGAATTTTTGACTTTACATAAAGTTTCTGCTGTGGAAATCACGAATAACAAAAAGTTCTTGAAACACTATTATTTTAAATAAAAAGAGTTAATTTTCAATCAACTAAATCAACCACTTCAACTGACTGATTAATGAAAATTTGGACATCACTATTCAATAAAAAAAGGATAATTTTAGATTTTCCATCGATCGTTTCAAAGAAAATGCGCCAATCAGTGCGCAGGTTTCTCAAGATTAATTGGCCTAAGATTATGAAAATGTTGAGTTTTTCAAAATTTTTAGCATTCAAAACTTCATAAATAAGTCTAAGTTGATCGTGGAAAATAGAAACATTCATTCATTTATTTCAAACTTGTGTGTCCAGATTATTTCACAGAATATGATACTTTACTGCATTAAATTTATACTTCATAATTTTTGAAATATATTTAAATGCCAGAACAAAATATTATTATTGATTTCATTTCAATCCTCTTGAAAGCAAAACTAAAAACTGAATTTTATGCTGAATCTGAGAAATTTTTGTTGAATTATTCTTTGAGATATTACATAAATTATGAAAAATATTTTGCAGTTCACATAAGATTTATATACCGAGCGATTCTGTTTGCAGTACCCATATTCAATAATAATAACAATAAATAAATAACAATAAAGATGAAAAATAAAATGAAACTCTTGGTTTTATTAAAAAATATTAATTGCAATTTCATCATTTCCACTTTAAATTAAAGTTGATGTTTTACCGGAAATGACAACAAATTAGCAAAATATATATATAGTAAATTGAACGAAACGATCTAAACAGTATAAGTTTGGTATGACTATCAAGATTTGAAGATTAAAAATGTTTTGTTTGAGAATATATTAAAATACCAGTTACTTAAAATATTTAATTGAAAATTGTAGCGAGCGGTAATACTGGCGAACCGGCTGGTCGCGAAACGCGGCTAGTAATATAATAAAAGTGAAATTTCTAAAAAAAATGATGTAATAAATATCTAATAAATTATGTTTCTATTTTTTTATTTTTTTTATTTTAGAAAATGCATTAGAGCAACTTTTAAAATCTTAACTCTTTGTATTTTAAATATGGACAAAAATATTCTACTTGGATTTTGTAGATATGTCTTTTATAATTCCTGCACAATTTATTCCATTTATAATAATTGTTTAATGGACACAATCCAAAATGTTTACATTTATTATAGGACTACAAATTGATAATAGATGTTGACGATAAATCATTTTATTTTTTTTATCTCTCTACTATATTATGTTATCATTCCTTTCTAAGGAGTTAATGTCTATT
Organism: Argiope aurantia; assembly: GCA_026543865.1. Classification (NCBI taxonomy): domain Eukaryota; kingdom Metazoa; phylum Arthropoda; class Arachnida; order Araneae; family Araneidae; genus Argiope; species Argiope aurantia. The sequence continues at coordinate 176,024 of JAPMOR010048559.1, read as the reverse complement.
TTTTTTCACCAAATTCTTCTGAAAGCAACCTTCCTTTTGGGTCAATCTGTTTTCAGTCCATCTGGTATTTACGCATGTTCAGAGAATAGTTTTGTAGTTGTAAACAAAAAAACAAAAAGAAGATTATAAAATATAATCGTTGTTGAACAATTTCTTTCCTTTTATAATATAATACGTTTTTCATAAGTTAATCAAGAAATTTCAAGGCTGTTCACTATTGTTTGAATATATATTATTATTATTATTAATATATGTTATAATAGCTTGATTTTTTTGTACGATTTGTTATTAATTTACTTAAAAAAATATATTGTGTTCACAGGATTTATTCTTGATTTTTTTTAAAGTAGTATACATTAATTGCGTTATTTGTAAAGCAAAAAACACACACACAAAACACATTTGAACTATGCATATTTTTGTTTGTCATTTCATCAAGAATTTCTGATTTATTTTTGCATAATACCCATCATAGTAATACTTCGATTTTGAATAAATGGAGATAGTTTGATGAAAGTGAAGTTATTTCATGCTCTATTGAAGATTTCATATGCCACTTCACTTGCTTGGTGTGATTCATTTTGATTTGGTTTGATTTTTTCTTTTATAAATATGCGCCTTTAGAATTAATGAAGTTTTATTCACGAATAAATACAATATTCTTATATTGCATTTATCTAATCTAAAATGGAGCATTAAAATTTCTCCCTCTATATATATCTCACTATATATGTGTGTGTTTGTGTGTGTGTGTGTGTTTTGATGATGAATAGATTTATTATAAAATGGAATTATATTCTGACTTTATTTTTATCTTTTCTAGATGAATTATTAGTGTAGGGTGAAAGATTTAACTTTAATTAAATAAAACAGTATCGATACAAATTGACCCAAAAGATATTTTATCACAATTTGAAGAAAACATTTAGAAGATATATAAACACTTTTGAAAAAATATCATTTTTATTCACAAAGTTACGAAATATCTGTAAAAGGCAATTTCACATCGTCGTTTTAAATAAGCATCTCAAAAACTTTTCAAATCAAATTGACAAGAAAACCAGATTAATATATATTTGATGAAGAATTTGGAAATAAATCATCTAAATTAGAAACACTTATGACAAATATCAATATCTGGTGGATGAATTCTTAGTTATGCTGTAATGCTTGATATGTTTCTTTAACAAAACCTCTTCTGTTTGGATTCTTTCCAATACTTATGGATTCATAACACGCCAAAGTTTTGGATACCACTGTCAATCTGTATTTAATGAGTATAAAACTAAACAATATTTTCTATACTGCCAAGAACAGATGAAAAAAAATCATACATTCTTTTTGTCATTAAATGTTACTTTTTTAGATTTTCTCGAGAAAGACATTTGTTCTTTGAGTGCTTTCTTACGCTTATAGCATATACTTTGATTTTTCTCTCTCTGCGTAATAAAAAGGAGACTGAATATATTAGTGTATTTCTTAAGCAAACATACCCAAACATTAAAATACATTTTTCTAATTAATTTATCTTAGAAAATGTATAGAAAATATAGCTTACATTGAAATCAAACATTCACACTTTTCATACTTTTAGGTTATTCCTGTTATAATTAGAAACAGAATATATATATATATATATATATAGTAACCAATCTACAGTAAGAAATAGTTTGTAAACGAAACGAAAATGAAACATAATAGTTTCGGATAATTATTCAAACTAAAACCAAAAAAGGAACAGGAAAAAACTTCATGGTATTTAGAGAGGGAAAATGCAGTTACTTCTAAAACACAGATGAATTGAGACAAAGTATTAAAATCAAGTTAATAGGAAAATCAAATAAACGAAACAAAATTAAACCAAATAAAAAAAGAAGAATCCGGCCTGAAGACTTTTAATTGATTTAATTATCCATATAAATGACTTATTGGTTAAACAACATATTGAAATTGACTTCAATTACTTAAGATATAAGAAGAATATTTGTGAATTATTAATCAGATCTTAGAAAGTTAATTATGAGAAGTGCATTATGTTATACTGCAATCCCTGATCCTTCATTATTTTAGTGTAAAAACTGGTATAAAATAATTGATTTACCGTTTAGTTATTGTCTGTATCGCTTCTGAAATTTTACAGAAGTACGCATGCCATATAGTTATAAACTTATGAGTTCTGGAGAATGCATATGAGTCCAGCTCTTTACTTTTGTTTTATATTTCTATTATGTCATGGAAATATAAAACCATAAACCATGAAAACCATGGAACCATGTTTCATCCGTTGACTATTCAACTATAAAATTTCCTTTAGTGTGTTCAGAAACAAATGCTTTCTCATGTTCAGTTAGAAGAATAGATTTCTGTCTTCTAAAGTGTAATATCTTGTAAAATCCAATGTTCTGTTATAAGGACCATTAATGGATGAGGTCTGTGGAAAATGATTCTAGTCTAGAGTAAGTTGCTGCAATTTCCTCGTAACATTAGGTTTAAAGTGTATCAAACTAGGAAATGCCTTTGCAGTTTTACAGTTCAGTTATTCTGTCTATTCCGTTTTAGAATATCTAGAGTACTAAAAAGGAGAAATTTGCTACATGTAATTTAAAATATATGAGATATGAAGAATTCATATGTGCTATAGTTATTCTCTGTTTCTTAAAACACACATTATTGTATAGATACCAAAACTATATCATTAACTATTATATTCTGAAGCATACGCCAGTGCATCTTGAAACAATTGTTTTTTCCTGTTAAATTTGATGAATTTGTACCCACTGTTTAAAATAAATTGTTATATTTTACAGCATGCATAATATTTGAAATCAGGGGTTAGTGTTTGTTGATAAATTTAGGTTTTAACAATTCATGTTAATATTTTAATAGTTAAATCATTTTTTTAATAAAATAAATCGACGCTCGTATTTAGAGTAGATGTTAGCAGACAAGACAGTATTCAAAGATAGTCTATTCTTTATTTGTAAAATTCCATGATAAATTATACAAAAAAATATTTATAAATGACTATAAATTGTAATGCAATCATGGATTTCTGTAAACTATATTAATAAAGAAAGAATAAAAAATAAAATCTACATTTATTTGTAATTATATACTATTTCTAAACTGCAATATCAATATATGAAGTATTCTATTTTATGATTTCTATATCATTTAATGAAAAAATATGCAATTTATTTAAAAGAAGATTTTTTTAAAAAAATTACCCTGGTATAAAATTAAAACCAATTTCCCATTTACATTATATAAAAATCTAAAAAAAAAACTGTTTATTAATGTATTATCTAATTTATACATTAAAATAATTGTAAAAATAATATTTATTTTCATATTATTTAAATAAGGATTAGACAATTTCGGTACTTCTTCTATTTATCTGCAACATAATAAACAAAATTGTAGACTTAAAAATAATATTTGGTCCATTATGATTCTC
>JAPMOR010048559.1:65595-167567 GCA_026543865.1 Argiope aurantia | reverse complement strand
TGTTTTACTTTTAAATGTCTCCAATATTGGCTCAATTAATAAAAATCATTCAGGTGTTTTTTTTTTGTTTTTTTTAATGTTTTGAATGACATCTTTTTACAAAAAACTAAAATGTCTTCTATGTTGCTTCTATGATGTAGCAAAGAGATCATATCATTATTTGAAATATGGTAATTGATAAGTGCATTCATTTAATATTTTTAGCTTAGATTTAATTTAACAAATGGCAAACTTTGAAATTTGGGCTGATACAATTTAAAGTTGATCTGTTTTTTTATATCATTCTAGATTAATGTTTGTATCTAAATTCCATTTAATTTTTGAGTTATTACTTGATTAGTCATTCACTTTTATTGTAAGTTTTATTTCTAATTAATCAAATATCATAATTCAAAACTCTTAATTGGAAATTATCTTAACTAATAATTTGATTCCGTAGTAATTACAAGAATTGCAAATCATAATAATTGAAAGCGATTTACGAAATTTTAATCGAATTAATATAAACGAATACTAATGACAACAGTTTCCTTTTTTTCAATAGCTTCCAAAAATATGAAGACAAGAAAGTTATTTTTCTTAACATTAAAATTCTTTGTAATTATCCATTTTTAATTCTGCATATTTATCTTGAAATATAATAATTATTTTTAAAAGCATAATTTTCAATATTACATCTCATTTCTTTGATAAAATTCGTATTGCTTTTATTGTTATATCGAATATTTGATTCTCTTATCATCTATGATATTTGATATCTATGATAATTATAATTATATATATCACTGTCTATATCTATGATATTTATTTATTATCACTGTATATATCTATGATATTTGTATAGATTATATATCTTATTATTTTATTGTCTATGAATGTTAATGAAATCAAAGCACCTCTAATAAAAAAATCAGATTAAAGGATAAAACAACAGAGCTTTTAGTAACCTTATATTTCCAAAGAGCTATAACTCTTAAGAAACGACAATCAATAAAAAAGAGAACTGGTACATATTATTAAAATCAAGCATATTTAATATCTATCATACTTTAATGCTTAAAAATATTTTGTTTATTAAATATGAAATTATGCATAAGATATTGATATAAATTAAATGTAAGCAATATTCTGGGATAACCAGCCAATAACCAAGTAAGCTCGTCGAAAATAAATCAACATTTCTGTAATTTCCATTTGCTTTCACATCTTATTTTCATGAACAGGGAAGATAAAGTTGTTTTCAAAGCAAAACAACCTAAAACTAGAAGTGTAACATTTTATTAGGGGGAAAAAAACAAAAATTTCTTTATATGATTCTCACATCCAAATATGGATGTATTACAATAAAAAGAATATTTTTCTCAGCAGAGGATGATCATCAGTTCCTGTTATTAGCTGCTAAATGCGCAGGAAATGGCAGGAAGCTTTTAACTTCCCCATTTCTTCGTCTGTGGGTAAGCAAGAGAAACCAACATTGTGGCTTCGTATTTTCAGCTTCTCATAAGCATCAATTTGTATCGAGTCAACGCTGGAAAAACGTATTTGGTGTATTTTTCCACCAGTCATTTGAAAAGCAAGGAGTTACATGACAATGCTTTTAGTTGAAGTATCATATTAAAATGATTATAAATTGTTTCTCTTTGAGAATAAGATAAGAAAAGACTTCATTTGTCATAATAAGAAACTTTTTCCCTGTGTTTTCTTGATGTAATTATATTATTTTATGGTGCGAGTGGAAATCAAAAGAATATTTAAAGATATGAAAAGTGATATTCAATTAATTTTTGTTTGCTGAAAGTGGGTTGGTTGGCGCTGTAGTGTTTTTGAATATAAATTCATTGTTAGAAAAATATGAACTACACTGGTGTGCAAAACTTAAACAACAGGTATGTTTTTTGCCATAACTTCACGAGAAATCATCTGAGACATGAAATTCCGAAATGAGATACAGCATTTTGTTCTGAAAGAATGACGAAAGCATAGTTGCGCAGAAATGAATACAATGCATACAGTATGGAATCAAACAAAAAAGGGCTTTATTGAACTCATAGTATCGTTACACATGATTGTCTGTCCAAGAGGAAGAACAGCAAGCAGATGTTCCTTAGTATGAGATATGCCCTCTCCTTACTGCAATGGTTGCTTCACACCGTCTCCCCATACTCAGCACCATATTGTCCAACAGTTCTTGAGGTAAGAGTGCCCATTCCTCAATCAGCATCTATTTAAGTTGTCGGGTGTTCCCAAGATGTAATCGTGCCGCAAGGCGTCTCCTCAAAGCATCCCACACATGTTCTATCGGATTTAAATCAGGGGAGCACGCCGATCAATCCATTCGAGTGATATCATCACTTTCCAGGAGCTCCTCAACTGCATGAGGCCTGTGTGACCGTGCATTGTCATCCATAAAAACGAAGTCTGATCCAATGGCACCTCGGAACAGACGCACATGGGGAAAGATCACCTCCTGACAATAGCTATCTCCAGTTACAGAACTTCTGTCGAAAACGTGGAGCTCAGTCCGCGTTCATCATAATGCCTCCCCAGACGACAACTCCACGACCACCGAAACGGTCTCTTTCCGTGATGTTACTGGGATGAAACCGCGTCCCGACCTCTCTCCAATCAACTGGTGTTGGGAATCGCTTGTGGCACTAAAGCGACTCTCATCTGTAAAGAGGACACGACTGCATTGATGAGATGTCCAGTTTTTGTGCTCCCTGCACCACTCCAAGCGGTGCCGCCGGTGGGAAACTGTCAAAGGGATGCAGCGTTCAGGACGGCGGGCGAATAGGCCACCTTTGTGAAGACGTCTGGACACAATAAAACGCGACACTTGTCGCTCCGCTGCTACACACAGTTGCTGAGCAATGGCGCTTGCTGACTGCTTTCGGGTTCTTTTCGCCTGCAGGACGATATATCGGTCATCCACTGCAGTTGTTTTCCTGGGGCGGCCACCACCAACCTTTCTCACAGCTATACCTGTGGTTTGAAAGGCTTTCCAAGCGCGCGAAACGACACTTTTGTTGATTCCGAACTCTTCAGCTACACTGGTCACACTACGCCCCTCCTCCAGCTTTCCGATCATTCTTCCACGTGTGAAATCGTCCAGATGATTTCTGCTAGCCATATTTCACGAATTAACTCACGTGCACTTGCAGCGAATGTCTTTAATTGCGTCTCCGTCCTTGGATTGAATGCATCAACAAAATTCCATTGTTGATGCATTCAATCCGAAATACTTAATTATAAGAAATTACTCAATATTTTTTTCGTCATTAATAATTGTTGAGAAATTCCCAATTCATCTAACTCGCTATTTTCATCAAATAATAAATCACCATTGAAGTATTTTATTGTACCAATAGTTTAAAAAAATACGCAGTATTTTTCAACATATATACTTCTGTAAGAAAATAACTACTGTAGCAGGACAATGAAGGAATGTTGCTCTTAACAACATTTGATATAATTGAATAGTATCAGAATAGTAGATTACATTTGAGTACAATTGTATTGTTGAAATTAGTGGTAGAATGATTTTGGTTCTTGGTTTTTTTTTTAATTATACACTGTAAAATTCTAAAAAATACAGAAGAGGGTATTACGTCGTTCTCAAAATTTGAAGAAATCTGAATCCTACATCCAGTTAGATTCGGGTTTTTTTAAGGGAAGTGAAATGTAGAACACATACAGATTAAAGGTAATTGAAATACAGAACTAAATATTTCTATTTCTTTTTTTTATTCTAGAATAAGTAATCGGAATTAATACTGAGAATATTTTAAAGCATTGAAAATAATTTGATGAAAACCGTTAAAACTATGTTGCACAATATCGAAAAATAATACTAAGGAATGTAACAAAAGCCATATATATTACATTGCTCCAATAATCATGTACAACTTTTTTTTTCGAAATTTTACAACATTATATAATACTTTATGCTGCTAGTGTCTATTGGATATTAGTCATATGGTTTATCGAAATAGTCTTCCATTACAATTTTAAAAACCATTTAATAGGTGAGAGACAAATATTTTCTGAATACCCGAAGAAAATTTTCTATTTTTCATTTCCATGTGAATTGGAAGCTAACTCATGAATGAAAGATTAAATAAATTTGGAATTTATAGTTACTTCAGTTTATGATTTAATAAATAATATTATGCAATATCTTATTTTAAATGACTAAAACTGTAGATTATTTTTCATCTATGATTTCTTTCTTAGAATATTACTTTTCAATCTTTAACTTAACTGTTTCCCTTAAATTAAAAGTTATTTTCTTCTAGTTGAATAAATAATAGAAACCAGTAAAAAAAAGCGAAAGGTAAAGAATCAATGATTAATATTAACAGTCTTCGAAAATTAGCCGTACAAATAATGAAACCAAATGATGTCCGAAAATATCATCAAAAATTTGTGATTTTATATTGTATTTATCTATAATTGATAGGGCGTTATAGAAAAGTATAGACCAATTCTTTGCTTGTTTATTATTTTTTTTGAAAATCTGTCAAATCATAAATGGAGCGGAAAAACATTTAATCACACTTTGCTCTCAAATACTTGGAACGATGAAACTGCAAAGCAAATTTCACCAACCTCTGTCTCTCTCTCAATCATTGTTTAATTAAAATGTATGAGATATTTAAAAAATGTAAGGTATACTATAAACCATACGAATCACTTGAGAAACATATTGATAACAGGCGGGAGGCGGGCTATGTACCTTCTTATATTCGAACTATAGAGAAACTCGATTCGAAACTATTGGAACTCGAGATTGTGACGCATCTTCACGTTTTAAACATCAGTAAGTTCATAAACTCATTTTTAGCAATATTCTGTCTGTCTGTAAAAACAATAACTCAAAAATGCTTTGAGCTAGAATGATGAAATTTGTAATAAATAATTACTACTAGATTTATAGATTCATATCAAATTTTGAGCAAATTCGATTTATTAGAGTACAAGTATCGATTACAGCAAAATATAATGATATACATAAATAAAATTCGATATACATATTTAGAATCTAAAATGAAGATTCTTATTAAATTTTAAACCAAAAGTGTTTTCTATTGACAGGTTTACTGTTGATTGACTTGTATTTTCTCATGCATGTAATCGCAATAAATAATAAACGCAATGACTCAAATCATCGAAATAAATTTCACAAGTGATTGTATGATTACAACTGTGTGGTTCAAAATTACGAGGTCCGTCCCAAAATAGCCCTAGTGTTGCTTCAAAACGGGACGTTAATAAAACCAAACCATGATTACAACTGTGACAATATTTTTTTGTCCATCGATCATCATCAACTTTTTGTAACTTTAGAAAATGTCTAAAATAAATTCTCTAGCGACTGATTGAGTTCAAATGATATATCCATGCCAAATATTTGTATTTCCTAACTATTTTTCGCCAATGGCATCCAAGGCATTCGTAGTCTTACCATAATTTTATAAGAGGGGATGGGTAAGTCCTGTATTGGAGAGGACAAGTGAGAGTTTCAGAGTGACCACTCTCATGGTTATCTCATGAAGTATGCAAATACTTGTGTAAATTTTGTTTGAATTTAATAAATAATTGCATCGTTCTAATTTCAGCATAAGCAACTGAATTCTTTTTATATGAGAAAAATAATTTTTAACTTTCTTCAATATTATAATATATAGCTGCGTTTTTATTTAGTTAAAAATTTTCTTAAAGTCTTTCAGTAACAGAAAAATTTGTCTGTCTGCATTCTTGAATTTACATATTCTTCAAAACAATACATTTTTAAATAATGCATTTAAATAAAAAAAAATATGTTTTTTTTTAGTTTTTATTTTAAACAGCTTTTTAAGTATTCGACCCACTTGCAAAAAAAGCATTATTATTTTTGATCGTCCACACATGAAGCACAAATGAAAAACAAACTAAAATAAGAATATCTAAGCAAAACGGAAAAGATACTCCAAATCCCAGAGAAACAAGATATATAGCTCGCATTTTCGGAGCTCTGTAACTGTATATAAGCATTTGAAAAGATTGTATACTTTTAGTGTCTCTAAAAAGAAATTTGGATTTATGTTATATTTCAGAACAGTTGTTTTTCGATAGGAAAGTATTAATCATAAACAATATGAACCTTTTTTGAACGCGGTATATTGAAGCTTCCATTCTATTTTACGAAATTTCTAACAAAACATAAATATGAGAAATTGCAAAAGCCAGGTGAAATTATGCTGTTTATTTGAAAAGTAAATTGAAAGGACAAGAGGTTTTCCTCTGATGTCATCATAAAGAATAAAGACCATAAAAATGAACTGGTTGCGAATTCTTTATTATATATATTATAGATTGTGAATGGTCATTTACTTCTTCGATTGTGTCTTTGTCTTAGAAAAACAGAAGACATAGGGGACATGAAATTTTTGACATTGCTTGTTTGTTAGGACTTTTATGAGGCCATTTCGCTCCTTACTAAGGTTCTGAAAACGATCGAAAACATTATGAAGGAGTCATCAGTTAGCTTGACACTAGTTTCAGGAGATTGACTTTTTCACTCCCAAACCATATTGATACTAAAATCATTCTTTTTTTCGTGTAGAGTTGGTATTATAGTAAGGAATCAAAATAATTTGAGACTTTTCTGAAATTAATTAATTTCAGTAAATTATTGTTAATATATGAAATTTATACTGATTATTTAATTTATTACGATTCTGAATCATCAGAAAGCAATTGCAGATTTTATATTTTATTGTCTAATTACTTGTACATAATTATTAATTTGGATTGCAATCTATACTATACTAGCTCAATGTGTGTGTGTGCGTGTTGGCTCTCTACAGGCCAGACCGTTTGATCTACAGCTACCAAATTTGGTACATGTATACCTTGGAGGTCGAGAATGTGGGCCTGGGGTTTCTTTTTATAAATTTTTAATTAGAATTTTAATTATTAATTAAAAACTAACTTTCCCGCCAAAAAATCTTTTCATTTTCCCCACCGCCCAATGAATAAGGCTTCAGTTTTTTTCCCATGCTAATCAGGCTAGGCTTAAGATTTTTAGGCCGATTATTTCAAACGATTCTTTTTATTTTCTTAATGTTTGATGCATTTAAAATTAAACATTGTTTATTGATAGATCTTTCAAATTCCTTCTGACGTACTTTTGAATTAAAATAAAACAGAATAAAAGAAATTAAAAATGTCTAATCTGCATAGCGTTACCCCAAGTGGCGTAGAAAAATTCACGCATTTGCGTTACCGCAAATGGCGTTGAAAATTCACGTATGCTCATTGTGTTCTGATTGTTGACAAAAATTTTCAACGGATGTTGACGATTTAAATTATTTTTAGTTTAGTTGTATGTTTTTGTAATTAAATTGTATTGATGTTAGTTATATATATTTTTTGTATATGCTTATAGTTTTAAGCACATCGGTTTTTAAGTAGTTTTTTTTAACCTGTTTTCGATCGATTATTTTAAACGATTATATTTATTTTCTGAGAGTTTGATGCATTTAAAATTAAACATTGTTAATTAATGGATTTGCTCATGGTGAATCTGAGAAAATTTTGTTGACAAATTCTTGAGATATTACATAAATTAAGAAAGATATTCTTTAGTGCCCATAAGTTTTAAATGCTCAGTGACTCTGTTTTCAGTAATCATATTATTAAAAAAAATGCTTTGTTTTAGTAAAAAAATATTATTATATTAATTGCAGATAAATCATTTCCACTTTAATTTAAAGAATAAATTCTACTTGAGCTAACAGAAAATTAGAGGAATACATATTACGTTATAGCTGAAGGTTTTTATAATATTATGAGTAAATTATATGACTATCAAAATTTGAAGTTTTAAAATATTTTGATGAAGAAGTTATTAAAGTAGAAATTACATAAAATATTTAATTATTAAAATTTTGACGAAGCAGCCTTTGGCGACCGGCTGGTCGTCAAAGGCGGCTAGTATTATATAAATCAATCTTTTATTTTACACTTATGAAATCTTGAAATCAAACACTTTCTGTATTCTAAGAAATATATTTTTCTTTGAAATTTCTCAATATCTGAATGGATCTGTTACATTTCGTTGATATAACACTGGATAAGATTACCAAATAATAACTACAGATATTCTAATTTTAGGGATAATTCACCCAAATTTTAGCGACCTATTTAAGCAAGTTGACGTCTAAAACGAACTTTTATCTAGGTGATAGTTGTATTTAAATTAACCTGAAAACACCTTTCAGTAGTGTGTAAATGTATTTTATTTATTTTTTTTTAGAAAAATAACTAAGTAATTTTCATGATGAGGAACATAATTATTTTTTCCACCATTGAAGCTCCTAATAAATAAAGATACTTAACATAAACTACTTTAGGTAATATAGCCACGATAATTTGAAATTCAAATAACGATCGTTGTATTTTCATCAAAAAACCGAAAGACATTATATACTTTGACATTATGTATGCATTTTAAGTTTTGAAAGAATTTATGCTTTCATATGCTTGATTTTTACTTTTGTACTTATTATTTCGTTTAACATTATTATTTGACAAAAGTAATTTTCTTATTCATAAAAAATGATAAAAATACACAGATTTATTATTTTCAGTATAGTGAATTTATTTGTCTCTATTTGAAATATAATGTAAAACCTTAAAAAAATTCAAAAATATAAGAACTGTCTAAATGGCAGTCAGATATTCAGAAAAATAAAATCATCGCCAAAAAACCTACAATACATAGTAAAAGAAGGATTTCGTAATAAAATCCTATCCCAGAAAAGAGGCTAAGAAAAATTCGAACGGTGATAGTAAGTATTTAAAACAGCCAATTATTTCTGTATTTGTCTACTACTATGCTTATGAAAAGTTTTTTTTCTGAATAATGTGAATATTAACTTATTAGATCTGAACTTATATTTGAACTTCTGAAAATATGCTTTAATATTTTAATGAATTTCATCACATGAAAAAACATAAAAAAACTACCAAATTCAATAAAAAATTACTTAATATTAGTATAATATCTATAATAAATAGTTGCGAAATTTAGGAGTCAAAAAATAAGAATGCTATCTTTTAAAATATTGGCAAACTTTAATTTCTGCATACATAGAAAATGTTCTTGAAATATTTTAGTCTAGCATATTGTTGCAGCATCTTCCAACTTTTCTTTCCAAGATGATAAGGTTATCCTTATTTAAAAGAAATCACTTCCAAACTGGCATTTTAGCAAAACTGAACATATTATCCTCATAGGCATTATTTAGTAAAATATGAAATTGAAAATGAAAACTCCGAGAGATGATATCGACAAAGATACGAAAAGGTTATTAATTTTTTAAAAGTTATTCTTCGTTTAAAATGGAGATATAATGAATTTTAATTCATTTATTTGAGTTAGAGGAAAACCAAATAAACAGAATTTGATAATCTATAAATTGTTTAAAATTCCCATTACATGTTCAAAATGAATTCAAATAAATTGATATCATAATCTCAATATTGTAATGTAATTGTTTAAATTATTATTTTTATATTGTTTAATCACTTATATATGTATTTTTCCAACACTTTAATCACATAAAAAGTTTTGTTTGGTAAATTTTTTTCATATTCATTTAAATAAAATTCCATAAGGCTGTTGAAATGTTTATTGATTTTATATATTATGTGTATGAAATATATGGTTTTCTTTCGAAATATAAAATCTATGGATGGCAAAACTTGCAATTTTATGTTTGAAAATACAGTACCGAATTCAACGAAGCTTATTTGAACATCACAGTCAAAGGAAATCTTTAAAACTTATTTTTAGATTTTAAATTATCTATTTTCCTGACATACGCATTGGTATATTGTAATGGTAGTACATCTGCTATTGCAACAAGAGAAGCTTATTTTCTTCTTCAAAGCCTCTTAAAATATCTCTTTTCAGAAATCCAAATCCCTTTCATTCTCAGCGATATACTTTATTAGTTTCAGCTATTTTTAGGATATTTTCGGATTTATTGAAGAAATACTTCAGGCTATTTTCAAGTAGGCGAAAACTGTATGTAACGTCTTGCAGCGGGGATTCAATTTCTTCCAAAGTACTGAACGATGCATTAAAATCGAAAGTTATTTCTTATATGAAACCAGATATTTGCAGTGTATCTATCTAAATATTATAATATATCTCTTTAAGTTAATTCACGTTATAAGGAGTCTAATTACTATATTCTTCTCATTTTGTGCTCTTGATATTAGCTTTGGCTAAGCGTGTTTGAGACTTTATTTAGCTTATTGGAGTCAAGACATCATCCCCAATAATATTATATGTCCCATTGGGAATTAATTTTATTAATCGTTATCTGACGAATCTATTAAAACACACGAAGTAAATAAAAATGTTTTTACAAATGTTGTGTTCGTTTCTGCTGAGAATCTTCATAAATTTATAAGTGTATCCAGATTAAAAATACAATAAAATTTTCACCACCCCAAAATTTATTTTATAATAAACATTTCAGTTATTATCCATTTGTAATTCATTGAAACAAATTTCCTTCACAACGACGCATTCTTCTTGGCTTTTTGAACGTGCGTAAAGAAAAAACTGAAGACAGATCCCTTGAAATATTAGCTGACATTAAAAATCTGTTATTTCTTGAATGTGGACACTCAATGAAAAATGCAATATGATGTATGCAATAAAAAGAAATCAGATATAAATATTTGCTCTAGAAAGAAAACAAAAATAGTAAAATCTTCCAATTGAATAAATAAAAAGAAAAAGAAAATTCCACGACTTCTGTATAATTTAGTATTTATTAAAACCATCAATTGCTTAAAACATAATTGCTAATGTACACAAACATACAGGCTTCAATTTATTTTCTTCAAATACAAGAATATTACACCTTAAATTGTCATTACAGTTGCAAAATACAATTACACCTCAACATTAATGGTTTAAATCAAAATCATGTCAACAAAGTAAAATTTTATTCGTTACGTTTTGAGATATGAAGCATTAAACAAAATTCATAAATAATGTAATATTTTTATATATTTTAACAGGGCAATAATATTTCAATGAGTTAAAATTTCAAAAACTTTATTGGAATCTGTATTAAAATCAACCCAAATGTATTATTGTTTACTAATTAACTATTCCCAACAATATACATTCAATAATTTTTAATTAAAACTAAAGTAATTGCGAATGTAGCATAAGTAATTTATTAAGATGCATGTTATTTACTGTTTCACATTAAGTTTAAATATTTTATTCAATTTCAAGCTATATGATAATTAAACTTGTTATAAGCAAAAAAGTGTTAAATCCAAATGAGGAGTGTGAAATAAAAAAAAATACTGTAATAAGGTTATATAATTAGCTGTTTTCATAACTAAATGAAATAAATTTCTGAATACTTATTTTAATATCGATTCGAAGCAACTAATTCCTTAACAAAAAGGTTAAACAATTCATAAGATAACTGTTATCAACAAATTCAGATTCATTTAATTTCTCATTTTATTGAAATTTTATAAGAATTACTTTGTATTTCTGCTACATACCACACTGATGAAATCAAACAGAAACATTAATGTGGTAATTACTGAAAAATATATATGTAATATAAAATGATTGAAATTAATTTTGGATAATACACTTTTAAAAAGTAGAAAACCAGTCTATTATTTTTTCCAAACTAATGGTTGCGTTTACCTTAATGATTTTTGTAAAATAATGCACAAACTACTAAGTAAAACATTATTTTAATTTATAAACTTAAATATCTGGCTTGAGAATAAATATATATCAGGTAACAAAGAATGTTTTCAGAAATCTTCTAAATTCACATTATTTACAAACATTTGATCACGTTTAATACTATGTTCAAGTTTCCAAATACTTACCGCCTATGTTTTATATTTGAAATCAAGTTCTCTTACCTCTTGCAATGAAAAAACAGTGTTTAAATTTTTAAACAGTTTTTACCATTCGAAGACTCGAGTAGGAAAGAAAATTGAGAATTCCCTGTTTAATTCACTTGGGAAATTTCGAATGACACAGAGGATTTTCCATTTGATTAAGAAAAACATTTCAGATGAAAGGAGAAGGAATTATTGTACGGTTCGAAGAATTTCTTTTGTAGAAATTGCGAATAAAAATTAAAATACGAATAATTTGTCATTGCTTTTAAAAATAAATATTTGATTTATAAGAGCTATGAAATATTATATGTCATTTATATTCACATATCTTTTATTTAGACCAAGAATTTCAAATTTTATAACCTTTCTTAACTTAGATGAAATGCTTTACAAATAAATATAACCGGATTCTTTATAAATTTACTACAAATTATTTTATAATCATTATATTATATTAAAAGTATTCACAGAAAATGAATTATTTTCCTGACAAGTTTTCCAAGATATATTTCCTTCTATTTTTTTTATTAATATCCAATTTAGCACGTTTCTAGAAAAAATCCAAAATTATTTTAATTAATATATATTTATTATTCTAAATTTAGATTTAATGTTTTAGAATAAGTTGCATAAAATAAATAAAAATTTCAATTTCACAAAATATGTTTCTTTTGTTAAAATTTTTAACTATCGCCATATTATTGAAGAAAAGAAAACTGATTAATGATTTCCAATTATCATAATGCAACTTTTTTATTTATTCACTAAACAAATGTGGGTATAATTTTAGAGTATTAACTGAAAAAGCAAATAAAATTAATTATACAATGTCACGGCATTTTTTTTCCAATTTAATGTTATTTCTTTTATTAATAATAATCTATTTATCTACACTTTGAAAAAAAATGTAAAGCAACCCTTTTCAAAACGAATGTTGAGATACGTGTTAGAATCGGAATAATCCTCTAAAAGTTAATCAGTGGGCCAGATATCATTAAAATTTTTATTCTTTTATAAAGTGTATGCTCATGAATAATCTTCAGATACGTCAGCTAAGAAATGAATTTACCAAATGTCCCAGTCTAAATGTTAATGTATGTAACCATTTCATGATGCATGAAATTCCATAATGAAAGAAAAAGTGAGAAATCAAATTGTCGATGCCATTCTTGAAAGAAAGTAAAAGTTAATCAATGGTAGTGGTGTCATCAAAGTTTTTACAAATACTTTTTAATAAATAGATTTGAGTATTATTAACCAAATGTTTTTGCTGAACAACAGTTACGAAATAATTTATTATTTAATTTTGTGACTTTCTTGAAGAGTTTAAATGCCGAAATGCGGTTAATATATAAGTATCAGAAGTACAAATATATATTTTGAATGGTTTTTCTTCGATCAGTGAAACCCAAAACTATATTACAATCCCACTTACCAAATTTTATATATTGAAATCAGTGCTTGTTTTCATAAACGCGTTTTAAATGCTAATGAATGTACAGATCAACAGATTGTCAGATTTGGTCCTAAATTTGATACTATTGGCACATTAGATATTGAATCTACGAACCAATTTTTTTACCATCCAACTTCTTTCGTTCTAGATTTGTTTGAATTTCGTTTGAATGGCTTTCGTTCAAAAACTTATAGAAATCTAGAAATTTGGAGTAGGGACTAAATTCATGCTGCTTGGTTTTTGTTAGAAGTTAGTGAAAATTACAATTACAATTACAATTCGTTCTTCTTGTACATCTAGTATGCCAGGTAGTGAAAAAAAAACAAGTTATAGAGTGAACAAACTTTCTGAAAGTTCATAAAGGCAATTCTTCTTTATGTGAATCCTAAAAAAAGCAAAAATCGCATGCTAGTTTCAGTAAGACTATAGTCAAAATTCAAATTAGTTTATAAAATAAATATATATCAATCCCTATTTATTAAATATAAATGAACATATAGACTTTTTTTCTAAATTTCTGTAATGAACAGGATTCACGCTTCTTGATGAAATGCTCGCTTAACCTTGTTTATAAGATTATGAAACATGAAGTTTTATGAAAAGCAGTTTGTAACAAATAACTACAATGATAACAATTTACTTTTCCAAAAAAATATATTTAGAAATTCTCAAAAAAAAACCCTCCATCTCGTTCAACAATGTGAAAGCTTAGTAGGGGGTATTCCTTTTCAATTTTCACAATTTTACATTCAGGAAAATATAATGACACAAGTTAAATGTTTGATAGGGAGAGATCTAAATTTGTCCAAGATAAAAATTTCAGCGAAAAGTTTTTATATCGATGTCGTATTTTTCAGCTTATGATTACATTTACAAATCGGATTGGTAAAACTCAAATGATACAAATTATGTTTGTGATATAACTTCAGAAATTAAAAATACCCCTCCTATCAATCATATAAATAAATACTTCTTCTTTGTGTTGCGCAATAAGTATCACGTTATAACATAAAAATCAATCATTACTAATATAATTCGTAAGTAAGAAAACTATAAATTTTCAATCAAGTTTCAATATTATGTATGATACGTTGCTGTCTTTCTTGAAGCTATTCTTTAAAATGTTTCGGTAAACATGTATATGGAGCTTTATCTTCATTGTTTGATCTATATGTTCCTCAAAACATTACTTTCGGATGCAATGACTTTGAATTTTCGAAGAATAGCATTCCATTTATTTTATGTTTCTCATGGCCTTAGTAATATATCCTACTTGTAAAAAAGAATTTTCCGAAATGGAGATACTATTACATTTGCGTCAGTAAGTTGGAAACAGAAACGGCTTCCCGTTGAAATTTAAAATTTAAGAAAAATAGAAAGGATTTATCTTTCTCTTTGTAAAAAAGGAGCCTCGAATTTTCAAAACCCTTTGTCCGTAACTGTATCTATGGGATGAAATTCATGGCTGTATATTTTTAGCTTTAAAAAAACCAGTTTGGTTTTATTTTATATTTTGTGACAGTTGTTTTGATCGAAAAATACTAAATCAAAGAAAAAGGAAACCCTATTTAGATAAACTGTTTGAAAAACATTGATGCTTTCCTGCATTTTCTTATAATACATGACCACGAAATATGGTAAATGTTAGATGAATACGCAGTGTTTAGTATTAAAAAAAACTAAAAGACCAATTCTTTCACGACTGGTATTTCTAACTTTATTGTAAAGGAAGAAAAAGGGAAATAACGGAAGAAAGTGGCGAAGAATTCTAAATTCTAAATTACCTGCATTATCGATTTTGTACGATCATTTGCTCCTTCGAATAGTCTTTAAGAGTGAACTATAAAAAAGAATATTTTTGGACATCAGTCAGTTTTCAGAGTGTTGTACTACCAGCAACTTGTTTTAAAGATATGGAAAGTGACAAATAACAATTTAAAAGACTGATAGGTCAGCTAGTCAAAGGTGTCATGTGTTTGACCTTCAGGAATCAATTCAATTATTTTGTCGTTTCTTCGTCAGTAACTTTTAAATAAATAAAGGAACTAAACAGTTTGAGATATTTCTGTACTATAATCTTACACGTTTATAAGAAATATTATATTGATTATGATTAACAATGTTTGTTTTAATAAAAATATACATTTATTAGTTTTTAGTGACTTGAAGTTCCTAATATTAACATCGTTAACGTCAATTATTTATTTAGTTCCTTCCGGTTAGAAAAGAATTTCAGTATAAGCAAATGAAAAATGCTTAATTCTAATTCTCTCTATATTATTTTATGGATACTCGCTTGTGAAAACTCAAGAAACAGGAATGATTATCTGAAAGAAGTAAGAGTTCTTCTGAATTTACTTATTAAATAAATTATCAAGATTCGCAAACATCAGTGTTGAAGAAATAGAATTCAATGCAAGTTCGTTTATAACAGTGACTGAACAACTTCATAACACATAGGATCCATTTGTAAGTTATAGGAAATGCTAGAAAAGAAGCAATATAAATACATATTTCTTAATTACAATTGGTACATTTTATGTTCTATAGAATTTTATACGAACTGCTTCATTCTTGTTCTAACTCTTAAGTATTTATCCTTTCCCCCTATTAATTCATGTATTTCTAAACATCATTCTCATTCAACGGCCATATTCTATCAAATATGAATAACTAAATTTTTGAAATCATATATAAATCCGCATGTAAAATAAAAAATATCCTTCAGTGGTCATATGCTATCAAATATGAGTAACTATATTCTTGAAATCATGTATAAATCCGCATGTAAAATAACAATAAGATTTTAAGGCTGGTTATCATTCTAAATTCTTTCAACAACTCTTGACTAGTCGATTTAAATTGTTTTCTTGATCAACCCTTTTAGTATGTATGGTACTTTAAAAACTTCTTTACATATATTTCCACTAATAATTAAAAGCATATTTTTGTTTCTTCTGTTAAATTCTGTACAGATAATAAATTCGACAACATTTTAAGTTGTGCAGTTTTGCAACATTTAAGTGACGCAACATCAGCTTTAAAGGAATCAGAATAGATTTCTAATTTCTTGGGTCTCTCCCGTTTTTTTTTTAAAGCATCGTATAATTGAATAAAAAAGAATAAACAAATTCGGAGATATGCAAGTATCTAATGGCATTGAGTTATATTTAGAAATTTAAACAAAGCAATGTTTTTAATGTTCATCATATTTTAAATCAAAGCAAAACATATTTTATTTAAAACTGAAAAAATATGAAGATATGTATTAATAACCTTGTCACACTGCAGCAACGGAAAAAATTGTTTAATAAAAATTGAGTGAATTCTGTACTACAATACAAGCCATCAAGAATAAAAAATGTCCAAAGAATTATTTTACGAGTTTTAAACAAAATATGAAAATAATATTATACATTTATTTGTTTTCCATTAGAGGGCAAACAGAGTATGACAAATAAGATATTTGCTTTGAAATTCTCTAAGGTATTTATTTGTTTAGGTAAAATTTTAAGATGAAATTGCAACTTTCAAAAAAAATTGGAATAACTTTCTGCTGATATTTAAATTTATAGAAAAATTAGAAATCTAAGAATCTATTTATTATGTAACTGTAAATATAAAAACAAAATAAATTAGGAATCTATTATGTTTATATGCAAAGTAAAAATTGTGTTTCTATTTCTCATATTGATGGCCGTGTTAAAAATTTTAACTATTTCTTTTTTTTTGGGGGGGGGGGAGGATTATCTTGCAAGCATCTGAATTGTGTTTATCTACAATAAGAATCTCTTTGTAAAATTTTTTCGGTATGAAAACCGGCCAAAATTCACTACATATTTTTTGAAATTATTTTGATTAACAATCTTCATAAGCATTTGAAAATTGCAAATTTCATTTCTTTGTTTTCAAATTGTTAATATAATATATTTTTTTTAATTTTAGGAAATAAGATTTCTGAATTTTCTAAAGAGCCTCTATCTTTCCATCCATTACTGTTCTAAGAATCAATAAAGCAACATAATTTACAGTTCTCAATTAAATTCCCCGGAGAAATTATGTAGTGTTCTCAGTTTTATTGCAATTTGAATAAAATAGAAAACATGTTTAAAATGAAGAAGCATTAGGTATAAAAATTGTTACGGTTTAGAAAATAGTTTTAAAATCTAGTTCAAAGCTATAATTTCTATTATACTTTTCTTTCAAATGCTATTCGATTTTCAAAATAATTAAATTTTGCATTGATAAAAAAATTGAGTTTTAACTGATAACATTCTTCTTTTATTTAAAAATTTTCAAATCGGTTGAATGATTAACTTTCAGTAAATTTCAGTATAAATTCAGTAGCTTTTTTTATATTATTCAATAAACCATATATCACTTCGTAATTTAATTTTTATCTTATTTTATTCATTTTTTACTAAAGATCTAAGAGGTTACGAATGATTTCCTAGTTTTTTTATTATATTAAACGTTAAATTTAGTAATTCAGTCTTGGAAAACGCCAAATTTTACTCTGAACCTATATCCTTTCCTCTGTCACGAAAACTCTTTTATATTTGAAGTCAGCGAAAAATGTTTCTTGGAACATTTAAAACAATTTTCTACGATGATTAAGAGTTTGTAAACCTTGTTATGTAAGACATCATTCAGTTACATCATGCATTTATTCAAAACTTTAGAACAGATGAAAGGATTTAGAGATAATTTAAAGCGTCCTGAATTAAGAGAATAACATGGAAAATTTAGACACAAAAGAATTTGTAATCTAAGTCCAGAATTTCCGGGAGGCATATCTCTTGTGATTAAACCTTAAAAGATCAAAAGTATGTATACGCATTTGTAATTGTAATAATTTTTTACTTATTACTTAAATACTTAATACTTTAATTATTACTTTATTACTTAATTTAATATAATTGTAAATTATATTAAACTCCTATTTAAAGCTTACCGACTTCTGCAACATTGAATACAATAATTACGTTATTATTATGAATTTCGTGGTGATTATTCTAGAGACACTGTAATGTAGAAATTTTTTTAATTAAACGACTCATGAAAGTAATTAAATTTTATTAGAAATATCAAGTTCCTTCTCATCTACGGGAACCCAATCCATTTTTTTTTTATTTCTATTTTCTCATGTCTTTTCATCAGCAATGGAAATATACTATGTAATAAAATATGTTTAGAGTATAAATTAATTGTGAAATAAACCCACTTCTTACTCTTTCTTACCCAAGAATTATTTTTTCAAATATCTCCCATAATTTTTTAATTTACATTCTAGTTTGAAATAATCCGACACTCAGAACGAATCTTTGAATCATGATTATATGACGAGAATAACGTTTGTCTCCCTTTTCATAAAGCAGGATATGATTTGATACATTAGAAATTTAAAGCACATCAAACCAGTTCACACTTTTTTTCACTAAGATTGTGTTTTGAACCCAGAACAACTACTCTCTCACACTACCCCCAAGAGACTATCGCTTCAATAGCACCAATATTTCATACTCCAGGACATTAGCCTTTAACTTCAATATTTAAAAATCCGTATTAAAAATATTCAATCCATTCTTAAAATTATTATATTTTATGATAGTAAATGATACGTATTTCATGTCTAATGTATTTGATAGCTTCTAGATTTAATGCTTTTAAAGAGAAATAAATAAAGTTTATTTGATTCCCCTGTTCTGAATTCACTCCCACTTAATTTCTTTTTTTAAATAAAGAAATGCTATCTCAAATAATATCTTTGACCCATATATTACTTACAAAAAGGGCGAACAATTTAGAATTTTGGGGAAAAAATTAGGGAAAGAAAATATTTTCTGCGTTGCACAATAATCTCCTATTTAGTATAAAAATTTGATATGAAATCACAGTTGTAGTCACAAGAAAACACACGAAATTTCATTGATTTAAATCATTACTTTACATGTATGCGAAAATACTGACAAAAAAACGATCAAAAAATTAATAGTTTTAATTCAAAATCTGATAAGAATGTTAAAACTGTGTACCAAATTTTTTCTACCTAGCTCTTTGCGTTTTACAATTATTGAGTTAACTTATTTCCGACAGACAGATTCCTGTTGTGAATGGATTTCGTTCAAAATTTGATAGCAATTTATAGATTATGTCGAGAGTCCATATCTAAAAATAATAATGAAATGAACTAATAATTGTGGTGTAGCTAATGAAAATAATGCTAGGAATTGCGGTGTAGCTATAAAACAGTTTATTAAACTATGAGAAGGAGCATCGAGTAACCGCGCTACCAATGGTATAACATTGTGTTCTCGGTATTCAAATCTAGTTCTGGAGGGTCATTACCCGAGAAGTTACAAAAAGGATCAACCCTAGAATGGGAGCTCGTTCATTTGGAATGTTGATTACAAAGTAATTAACACCATATACCAATTTTCATCTTTATAGCACTTTTGGTTTTCAATTACCGCCTTCCCAGACCGACATAATTCAAAAAAGGTTTTTTTTTTTTTTTTTTTTTTTTTTTTTAATATTTGAAGTTTCGTCAAAATTACGCTTTCGAAATCTTTAACAATTATAATACTTCATCTATACTTCGTAAACGAGAAAATGAAAATGAAAACAAAAAAAAATATGTTGGTTTAAAAGCAACATATATATATATATATATAAAAGAAATGAATTGAAACAAATCTTTATTGAAGCAAAGATATATCATTTAAAAGCCAAAAGAAAATTGAAAGAATTCGCATTTTCTTGCTTAAAAGAGGTATAAAGATACAAAATTTTAATTTAAATTTTTAATAAATAATTTGCTCCAAACTCTTCCATTTTTTTCTAGTTTCTGAACCAAAAAGTTATTTATATTTCTTTCCAAATGCTAAAAGGTATCAGTTTTCAATTGACAAATAACATGTGATTTTCATTTTTTTTTCTAATTATGTAGCATTTAATCAAATTCACGAAAGAAGAAAAAAAAAGATAAATTATTGCACAAATTTGAATTAAAAGAACTCATTAGATTTCAATTTATGAGATTTCCGGTGAGAGAATTTTAACAAAATTGAAAATTTTAGAAAATAGAATTTAAAGCTGCAAAATAAAATTGAAAGGTCCATTATGCATGTACAAAAAGTAAAGTAATGCCTTAAAAGATAGAAACAAAATTCAACTGATTTTATAAACAGAACTGCTCAGAAATTAAATTTCTTAAAAAACATATTTTTGAAAAGAAAAAAAAATCGAAATTTCAACATATTTGTTTACTTTAAAAAATATTCAAACATTTTCGTTCACTTTATCGCTATTTATTTCTTATAAAGTGTGATAATGGAAGTTCATTCCGAAGATGCATAAAATATTTTTGATTAATAGTGTTGTTCCGCAAATCTTTCAGAGCCTATATCAACCCAATTTGACAGAATCAAAGTATATCGAACTACATTCCCTCTTAGATATTTTCTGCAAGATGGACTCAGGAAACGGACGTGTATTGGAATCACAAAGGAAATCAATATTTCCGGTCATTTCCTTTATTCCTGCAATGGGTATAAAACCGAGGACTTTATCCGCTTTCCAAATCAGTCAATATTTCTAATATCGAACTCGAGCTCTTTTAAATAGTTTCGTCACACTTCTATTTATTTAATAGAAGAGATTCTTCCGCCCAAATGGTCACGCATCAAAAGATAATAATCTTTCTCGCATTTAAAGATCGGCATCGGTAACTAGTGGTTGGTTTAGGTTTTTTTTTTTTGTTTTTTTTTGAAAGTTAAGACACCATTTTATCGAATAACCCTTGTGGCATTATAGCAGGATGGGATTGGAAATATCTTGTTTTTCTGGCTAGATATCTAAATATATAAAAACCCCTAAAGAATAAAAATCAAACAAAGTTACGCTGTATTGGGAGAAATTCTGAATATCTTTCACTGATTCTGCTCTTTCTTATTTATATCTGCAAGCTGTGTAAAAGTCACTTTTGAAGCTTTTTAAATATTAGTCCCCTCTAACGACCAGCGTGTTAACAGAAACTATTAATTACACTTAATTAATATTTTCGGTTTTTAATTGTTAATAATTAACATTTCAGTTGTTTAATTGTTTAGATATAACTCCATATCCATCACTTTTCGTGTTATTTTAATTGTATTTCATCTGTACGTTGTGCACATAAACTTTCCCAAATGGAACCGGTTCCATGACATTATAGCATTATTAAAAATGAAATTGTTCGGAAATTTATTTTTCTAACTTCGTGCTGT
The DNA here is from genome assembly GCA_026543865.1 of Argiope aurantia. Classification (NCBI taxonomy): domain Eukaryota; kingdom Metazoa; phylum Arthropoda; class Arachnida; order Araneae; family Araneidae; genus Argiope; species Argiope aurantia. Next base: position 145,895 of record JAPMOR010048559.1, on the reverse strand, counting down.
TGCAAAATAACATTTTATACATATTAAACAGAATCCATTTTTCCCAATGCTATAACTTTGAGAAGTTATAGCATTCATCATTGTGTAGTAATAGTTTTGAAACTTATCGAGGAAAGCGCAAAAATTCAGCTTTATTTTTATTAATTAGAATTCAAATTAAAAATTTTAAACATTTATAATTTTTCATTCCGAAGTGCTCATTCCCTCCTAAAAGATTTTAAGCATGCCAAATGTGGTCGTTGTAAGATAAATGATCTAGTTTGTAAAGTACCAGAGCACATACACACACATACTCATAGAGAGAGAGAAAGATTGTTCTTTATAGTTAGTAAATATTTTGACAATAAATTTTGATAAGGTATTGATAGATGCAAGAATATAAAAGCAATTGTTATTATAAAACGCTTTTTTTTGAAGATTTAGAGACTTCCAGGTTCAAGTATTACAATTAATACAGAGAGATTTTGTGTAGTTAAGATTAAAAATATATGAATTTTGTCAGAATAAATATTAAAAGAAGAAGATATAGGGTTTATAATAAAGTAATTATTTATTCATTTGTAATGACTTATAATATTATGACATAACTTTCAATTCTGAATAAATATGATTTGACACTAATTGCTGCTTTAATAAATAAAAAAATATGGAGATTGAAAAACTAAAATTATTTTTTAGAAAGTTATAAAAATATTAAAATTATTCAAAGTATATTAAACAAACTGCGGTAAAATATTTCATTTTTAAATGGTGCAGTTTTGCATGAATATTTACAAAAAAAAAATGTTAATCAAAGTTCTTGTTTAAAATACGCAATTTACAATGAGAAATAATTTCACCCATATGGAAAATAGATAGGAAATATAATATATGAAATGTAGCGTTTTACATCATTTCGATAATTAGTGCTGGAAACCTGAGTACACCTCAATGATTAAAAAGGAATTTAAATTTATTTTTTGTAAAAAAAATCAGATATTTATTATTTTATAATACATATATTTATAAAAATATACAAATGTTGCCAATGTTTATTTTTTTCTATTTTGAATTTTGTTTATATTCCATATTTCTCCTTGTCACTTAAATAAAACTTATAAGATTTAAATCTTTTAAATATGTTCTTGTAAATCTTGATATGATCTTCTGAGATTAATACAGATTAGATATTTTCATTATGACCGTAATGCATTAAGTTTTTCCTGAAAAAACTTACATCGCTTTCAGACAAACACAATTGTATTACTATTGTTATTAGGCAAAAAATGACATACTATCCTTTTCGACAACTAAAAATTTTATTGCATTTTTATCTCATAATTAAAATTATCTTTTGAAATTTGTTCACGCATTTATTTTTATTTAATTGTCTCTTAGCTGATGCTTACTTTAAACCTTTTTACTTTGATATTGCTTTAAACCTCCAACATTTATTTGATATTTTTTATTTAAGAAAAATTGGTATGAAAATTGTGCGAAATAAATAAACAATTACTGTAAAGAGGTTCTTGTTTTATAAACCCCCAAGTAAGCCTACATTCCAGGAGTATTCAGTTTCTACTTCAAACGTAGGCACAGAACATGTTTAGCGAAATTTCTATATGAAGTCGCAAGTCTATTTTTAACATTAATTTCAAAATTGCAAAAAATAAGGAAAATGTAACTAATAATAAACTGCATATAAAACTTTTGAAACTCCATACTTAGGAAAATGCTTGATTTAAACAATCTTTAAGGTGTAGTGATATCTTTCTTACAATATCTAGCTGTATAGATGATTGATTGAAACTGAACGAGACAGTAAATTTGTCTTTTTTTATCACCTAGTTATTGTGCAATGAATCATATATCAGACGCATATCTAAATTCCATTATTGCCTTATATATGGTAGAGTTTAAAAATTGTAGCTTTTAAAAACATTTTTGTTACTTAATGCGGAAAATTCCATTCGTTTAAAAATAGGGGATCATCAATCAATTCCTTCAATACACGAAGTAGTAAAATGACACATTTGTTAGTTGTTAATGAAAAAAAAAAAATCATTTCCCAGATATATTCTATTGAGGAAAATGTTATCGTTATTTCTTTTGCAGTAAATTTTTTTTTCAAGCAGTATAGCAAAAATTGAAAAATTGTACTTTGTTTTTCCTGAAATAATTGATAGAGCTGTCTTTGAAACCGCAATGATTAATTATACTCCATAGAATTTCTTATTTTTCTTATAATATTTTATATTCTTCTACTCCAGAAGTCTTTTGTAAGAATAGGTTGAAAGAAACCGCACCATTACAAATGCCTTCAAATACTAAATTTCAACTACGTGTCTGTGCTTGTCTGTTATTTCTTAAAATTCTATACTGTAAGATAAAGATGGATTTTTAATTAAAATGATAAGTAGATTTGCTACTAATGCATTACAGTTAGATTTGTGTTCGACAAATAATTATTTCGTGGTGGTTTTCAAGTTTGCCTTTTCATTCTTTCATTTATTATTATTTTTTTATTTTATATTTTTATGAAAAAATTGCATTTTCTTAATCTTTTTTTGCGCTATTTATATACAAATATGCCTTTTGAAATGAAATGTATTCTTGTCACTTGGAATAAAATCCTATTAATTTGATGAAACTATTTCATTTATTGATCTTTTTTTAATAATATCGCTATACATAGTTATTAAGTAGCAACAGCTATGTTTTAAACAATCTGAATTTTCCAATATTTAACTCTGTACACAGACAATATACTCATGAAGGACGCGACTAAACAATATATTCATGTGCAGCTGCTTTTTTCTAGCTCCTTTCAGACTTTGAAAATAGTAGTCAGTAAACAATGGTAGATTTTATTTAATGACATAATATGGAAAAGTAAAGAAATCGTCTTTAGTAATTAAATTCTCACTATTAAAATTAAAAATTCTCAGGATACCTTGCATATTTCAAGAAGATTAAATAAATACACGCATACACACACACACACACACACACACACACACACACACACACACACACACACACACACACACACACACACACACACACACACATATATATATATATATATGAGAGCGAATGCATGTGTGAATGGTGTGCGTATAAATGTGTGCATGCGTGTGTGTGTATGAGTGTGTTAGAGATGTGTATGTGTCTTTGTGTGTGTCAAAATGAGGTTCCAAATGTGAACACCATCATGCAAATTATGTTAAATATTTTTTTCTTCTTTCGATGTCACGTAATAGCTGTTATAAAATTTGCAAACATAGCAATATTGTTACAAACTTGCAATTTTGCTTTCCAGCACGAATAGTGTCATCATAAGAAAGTCCGTTTTACAGTCATTTGTATTGGATGCTGTCGGATGTCGAGCCAGTGATCCCAGAACTTAGCGACAAACTTGCTGACCATTTGGCGACTTGGCGACTTTGGCGACAGAATGGATAATGCTCGAAACTTTGAGAATTTCAACGATCCGTCAGTTAGGAAGCGAGGTAGGCCTGATTTATCTAGAAATTTCTTGGCCAGCCTCCCGGAAACTACAAAAAGAAGGCACTTTCAAGCTGTCTGTCGTCGGGAGTCGTCGTCGTGAAATGTAGTCGGAGTTGCTGAGAAGTAACGAGACTCCGAGAGGATAGCGAAGCAACAGCATTGTGTGGAGCGAGTACTGAACTGCTGTGTGCCGAGTCCTGTTGTCTATTGTGGAGGCAACGTCGTATCTTGTGTGTAGTAGCCAGTTGTGAGAGGTATCGAGTCGGGAGCTAAAGTGAGGAGGCAGTGAAGTTCAGGCGTTGGAGAGACCGTAGAGCGAAGCTCCGAGGATCCCCTCTCCTGCTGGATTCGGTCTAGCCGCTTCGTGTGCTGTGGATGATTACTACTTGTAGGCCACTGTTTACTGTAATGTGCTACTGTGTGCTGTCTGTTCGTTTCGACTGAAAATATTTCTCGTCTGTGTACTCGTCGTCTTTGTATTTGTATTCTTCGGGTAAATAAACGTCGTCGTTCTCTACTGTGGCCTGCTGATTGCGTTTCCACACCATACACCAACTATCGAAAGAACGCGGCGGTGAAGAAATTTGCAACATTATTATGCTACATAATATTCATGTTTGAAACTGATTTATCTCGTTGAGCGTATGTTTTGCTGTAATTTCACTTTACAAGTTCTACACCTTTGTTACGAAAACTTCGGTCTTTAAGGAGATTTGATAATGGTATTTTAACTATAAAAACACTGTAGATTGAAAATTAACACTTTTAATCATAATTCATGTTATCTGTTCAATCACAATTAATTAAAACAATTTTTTTAAATTTAAATATTTGATCATTTGCCGTTTATAATATAATAACGCAAAAATATATTATTGCTTTTTAAATGACAACTCTTTAAATGCTGGTAAATATAAAACATGCAGAAATTTGAACAGTAATTCTACTGTGATATATTTTTTTCTCAAGATTGTTAAATGACAATTAATTGAGTATTATGAATTATTTTTTATAATTTAATGAAGGATACAATCTAAAACCCATCTACGAAATTTAATATCAGAAGTTAGAAGACATCTCTAAACGTAATTCGTCTCCATTAATAAAAAATAAAGCTGCAACACAATAAATTTTCCTTTACAAATAAATTTATATAATTTTATAGCATTATATTAGTTACCCAGGACTGCTAATACAAAATGTCTATAAAATTGCATGAAATATTTGAATTTCATTGTAAAAATCTGTCCAACTAAAAGTTCCTCGTTATAAATAGTACTAGTTTGCAGCCTCAATTCATTATCACCATATGATACTGTACACGCAGTTGGCCAAAATTAATTAACCAAAAGAATTACAGAAATTACAATATTCATTACAATATTTTTATATATATAATGATTTTATTAGTTCATCTATCTCTTGTTCTTAAAATATGTTCTTTGAATTACGGATTGGTCACAAACAGCAATAATTCAACTTTGATGTCAATGGGCTACATTATCAATTATGTTCTTTAAGCCACACTTATTAGATGATTTTCACAATCAGTCACATGGAAAAAAATTCGATGAAAGAAGCAGCCTACATCAAGGTTAATTAACTAATAAATTGTAGGTCTCACTATTCTGAGTTCAGCAATGTAGACTCATTGAACAAACGTATCAACAATGCCAAGATAAAAATGGAAAAACGGGAAATGTGACATATATTAGTCATTTGGTTCATTGTCTTGGATATTTGTTCTACAACATAGTGTTTTGCAAAAATCTGTACTTCTGTATTATTTTTTTTATATAATCCTTAATCTCAAACTCAGGATACAAATTTAGCGTAAATTTATTGAAGAATTTTTTAATAATCTAATTTTAAAGAATTCCTTTACATTATTTTATAACAAATTCGCATATTTTATAGAAATTTATAACCATCAAGACAAGATACAATTTAAATAAAAGTAATTTGCAAGTGTATCTTTAATATAAGTTAGCCATCACAAATCCTTTTGAAATTTTCTAATACATTTTATTTGGATCACAAATCCGAAAAACTTTGATTGCATTTGAAATTATAGATAGTATTGAATATATATATGCTGTTGAATGCTTTAACAAAGTATTGGTTGCAAACAAAATTGTTTATTGAAAATAAATATATTTAAATATATTAAAGTAACAAATCAAATATGAATCAAAACATAAACCATATATTAAGATGTATTTGAATATATCTAAATTATTTTCCTTCCAAACTGATATTTAGTAAGATTATCTGTTAACATTTCTATTTTCATTGATTAATTTCATCTCTTTTTTTTCACCTTCATTTCTCATGCAGACATCAAATGCATTCCTGCATAAATGCTATTTTGATCGCCAAAATGATCCTTGACAGAGATTACTTGATGTCAAATAGCTTTCATAGAACATCTTACGAAGTTTGGCAAGATTAATATCTGGAAATCTTCACTGCCAATGCACGTGCTTATTATCTTCTCTTGGAGAAACTCTTCAGCTTGATTAAATCCGTGAAAGTGAATTAAAATTCATGATTATGCATAGCAGCCTTAGAACTACCTAAATTACATCTTAGCTCCTTTTGAAAGAAGAAAAAATCTGTATAACATGGTTTGCATTTCTGTTTTATTTAATTATTGATATATCTAGAGTTTTTCCGCACAAAATTATCTGCATATATTCTTAGCATTAGAAAATGAATAATCTGTGTAAATAAAAAGCATATGTGGACGCAAAATGAGTCCTTATTTTTTAATCGCCATTCAGCAAGGATTACTTTGGATTATTTACATGCTTAGTTCTGCGGAAAATTAACGCTATTTAACTTTTTTTTTAACTTTCCAATTCTAAAATCCGAATGAAATTAATTAGATCGAACATTTTCGATTATGAATCGAAATCATGAAAGACGAGAAACGAAGAATTATTTTTAAGTCTATCCTATTAGAATATACAAAATAGAGATAAACAAAGGGTTTACAGTGATTTATTGACAAGATATTGATTTAGTCGTCGTCATAAGAAGTATCCTAACGGTTTAGGAAGTTCACCACTGAGAAGCTTTACTAATTCTTGTGGCCTGGATAGTACCGCAGCCATCAGATAAGACATTTGTTTTATAAAATTTTCATCTTTTTAAAGTCTTCATTTGGTCTGCACGCAGACTTGTTAACCAATCGTAAACACACTACTGACTTACAAAATATATATAATTAAAGGTAATACTCTGAAGTGAAAATTTTCTTTCAAGTTAATGAATATTCTTTAACATCTTAATATTAAAGGAACTAGTAAAAAATCTTCTAAATCCTTTTTCATTTGTTTTTAAATATTTCAAACGTTAATAGCATTCATTAACAGTTTTGTATTCCTTACTTCATTCATTATTTAGAAACATGGTTTTCAATTCATTTTCGATAAAAAATAACTATGAAAACGAAAAAGAATCTAAAATAATATTTACACTGCATGCTTAAAATAATAATACCAAAAAATAAAGTAATAATACAGAGATATACAAGAAATATCATCAAAAGAAAATGAATTTATCCACCCATAAAAAATTAATTTAAAGTTATATAGAATATACAATATAAAACGAAGGAACAAAAAATGTTTGATTGTTAAACAACTTTAAGTCAAAGACATGCACACTTCTATTCATGAGAAAATTACGAAAATCTTCTGCGAATCTTCTAGCGCATTTATTTAGCTGTCGGAGCACTTTTTGAAGTTCTCTTGAGAACAAAGGACTGGGACTCATCTATTTGAGTCAGCAGTTATCTTTGATAATAAAGGGGAATTAATATTTCCAATGAAATGTTCATTATTCAGCTCTCTTTCTCTCTCTTACGAATCTTATCTAGAAATGATGTCGCCCTCTTAATTAGAAGAGCCAAATTCGGCCATAACTATTCAGTTTATAAATTAATCATGATAGCTAATCTAAATATTTTAATTAATATGCAGGAAATTATTTCGAAGATTAATTATTGTGTGATATTAATGTATATATATATATATATATAAAAGAGAATTTAATTTAAATTAAGGCAGATAGTATTTTTGGGAAAAGTAATTCGTAAAATTACTTTCAATTTGAAAATAATAGAGTCATGATGACATTTCTTATAAATGATCGTTTTTACCTGTAGGCATAAGACAAAATATAGATTAGTGTTTTTTAAAAGAGATGATATTTAATTTTAATTGATAAAACAATAATAGTAAAAATGCTGTTATTATGTTTTTAAGCTGTATTGGGAATGAAAATTCCTTGATGACAAATTTAAAATGTTCTTTATTTAAGTATCAGAACTTAATACCTCTTCGATATTAATAAATGATAATACTATACATTACACTTAAAACAGACATGGGTTAAAGTATAAATTATCATACTTATCTGCATTTGAAATTTCACATTCCTATTTTTTTTAAGTTAAATTTGTAAGCATATGATGCTTTTTTTTTGTAAACATAAGACATTAGAATGTCTTATGTTTTTGTAAACATAAACATAAGACATTAGAATGGGGTATTGTAAAAAATATAAGCTCAAATGCATTGTTATTAATTTAGTTTGCTATTTTGGAATGTGTGAAAATTATAGAATTCAAGAAGCATATTTAGTTGTATGTTAGAAGGTAATTGTCTCATAATAAAAAATCGAGTTAATATTAAGTTGTAGATCATTTGAAAGTACAATGCGAAAAATTCTAATAATCTGACAGAAAATAAGTGATTATTTAGGTAAAAATAAGATAGGGACATGCATTTCTTGTTGAGGGAATGAAATTAATTTTATTTGTGCAATACAGATTACAAATACCAGTAAGTTTTTGCAGTACAGATTTCATGGTACGAATACAGTTTTTTGCAATGGAAAGGGAATTCAGAATCAACAAAATTATGCTCTAATATTCTTTTGGTGAGATCAGAAAGAAGTCAGTCGCTTCTTCATTAATTTACTTCTGTACTAATTGGAGACTTACTGCATGAATTTTTAAAGTCATGTTTGGAAATAACTTCTTAATTAATGCATCCCATTTTTAAATAAAGTGCTATAAATTTTAAAATCATATGAATTGAAGTCTTTATTTTGTCTTCAATGTTTCCTGCATGTCAAAAAACAATAAATTAAGCCAGTATCATTTAAAGTTTGAATTATTAACTCTAGTAGCACACAAATATTGTATAATAGTGTATGATCAATATTCAGTATTCGCAATATTGTTTAATACTGAGGAATATTGTTTCATATTACATAATATTATACAATATTGCGATGTGCAACTGGCTGTGCTACCTGGGATTGAGTTTATTCTAATATTGGAAGAAGTGTCTAAAAATTATTAAAAGTGCTATTATTTTTCCTTGCTTATTGTATTTTCGTAAGAAATTAAATATATTTTATTTACTAGCATCTATAAATACATAATTTATTATTTCTGGTTTTAATTTTCACAGATTAAGCTTTTCATCAAATAAAAAAGTAACTTTTGCAGTTTTATGTTTGTTTCTACTTTATTTACAATAATGATAGGCCCATTGAAACAGTTTCTGAAATAATTGTTTCCGATAACTCATTCATAACTTACTGACAGTGAGTTAATTTTTTACCAAAGGTATGAGTAATCCTAAACCTTTTTTAATAGCAAGGGTTTGAGAGCCATCAGGTAAATATTAAATTCGTTCCTGCTGGAGAATCCTTACTTTGGAAGGAATGCATCTGATAGTAAAAACCATTACATCTATAATTCAGATACTTTTGATCATTCATCGGAGAACTTTCTTGCTCATTATTTCACGGTTAAAGTATGTACAGGTTAATCAGTAAAGTCCTCTTAATCAGTTTAAATTCAAAAAGATTTTTTTAAATTCGTATGACCAGGGCAGTAAGTGAACCTACAGTAAAGTGACTATGCTTAATTTATTGAGACATGTTACAGTGCCTCTAGAGGCGAAATAAGGAAATTACAAAAATAACTAATTTAGGCCAAACAGTTCAATTAGAAAAAAGGCATGCTACAATAAAAAAATAGGAAAAAGTTTCATGGAGTTTCCAGTAAAATTGACAGACATATTTATAAATTTATAAAAAATTATAACCCTCCCGTGACTTGGAAAGAGGTTCATCCTGTATTGAAAAAGAAATGTATATACCAGTATTAGCTTACCGTTTTTTTTTTTTTTTTCAAATTAAGCGAAGGTGAAGTGAAACTTCAATAACTAAATAAACAAAAACAATAATAAATAAATAAATCTGAATGACGCGCTCAGCGAGTTGAGTGGAGAATACATTTTTCAATTTCAGAAGACTCCTTTTTCATGCCAAGGGAAATTCATATTTTAATCGCAAATGACTCAGCCAACTTTATAGAAAACCCTATGGAACTTTATTTATAATGGTATGGAGCACATTTTTTATTGAACTGTTTGGGCTGATCTCCTTTATTTCTTGAATTGTTTTTGTAACTTCATCATTTCGTCGCTAGGGGTGCAGTAACTTGTTTCAATAAATTCAGCTTAATCACTTTAATATAGGTATACATGTTACTTCCGTGCCTATACGATAAGGCGTTTTGAATATAAAAAGATTAAAAACACGGATCATACTAAATATAGTCATTGTACGATTCCTCGATTGCGTACAGCATTTAATAAATTATTCGTAACTCTTCTCAATAGTAGGACTTCTGCTTTTTTATGCACGGATAATCAAATAGTCTCAAATCTCTCAACCATTATTATAAGATTATATTAAAATTTAAACAAGATCAGCTAAGCAGTATGCCATTTCCGGAAAACTTTTTAGAATGGAGCTAATTTTTTCCAGACATAGGGGATCAAGAGTTACAAGGAGGAAGAGGTACCTATAGGATTTTATAACTGCAAAACCACTGACGAAGCATGATACCTCACATTCATGATATTCCCCCCAAAAATACCTAAGATTCCTTTGCCTAAATCGACACGTGTCTAAAAAAAATCCCTATAAGGATCTTTCAGTAAAAGTATACAGGAGAGAAATTCTTTCTCTTTTTGTAAGCATTGAAAAATTAATGAAAGATAGCCTTCTTAATAAAACGAAAGTAATTATAAAATCACTATAATTTGTTTCAAATAAAAAATCTTTTTATAACATATTTTAAATTTAAGAGATATGAAATTTATTCTTAAATTAAATATATTTGATAAACATTTTTTTAATGAACTAAAAAGTAAGTAAAAATAATAAAAAAATGAAATACATAGACTTTTTCCAATCTATTGGTATATTGAATCTCCATGCTTTACTTAAATTTGAACAATTTATCAGAGACTTAAAAGATCGTGTTTTATTTCAAAGAGATTAATTTTGAACAGAGGAATATTAATCTTGATATATTATATTTTTTGAATTTCAAAGTTCACTAATGGGCTTTAAGCAGCAGTGCATCACAAAGCAAAAAATGTAATTATTTCAGTCATATATTTTATCTTTTTCGGTAATGTTCTTTTATACTTTCTTTCTGAGATTTGAACAATAATGCATAGTTAAAAATAAAATCTGTTTGTTAATCTCATCCTATTATAGATTTTTTGACATGAAAAGCGATAAAAATTCTTTCTTAATGCCGACTCGCAATCAATCGATGAAACGGTTTGTCCACTTGGGGAAAATACTCTGAATGATAAACGGACGTTGAAAATTAAAAACATGAATGAAAGTGCGATATTTTTAGTTTAACAAACAGATTATTTTGTTGTTATCGTTATTATTAAACCGATTATTTTGATTCTTGTGAAAAAGATATTTGTCAATATTTTTATTAAGCTTCTGAGCAGAAGCACTTTTTCTTATATTATGAATAACTGAGTAAATATTTTTCTCTCATTGATCACCAATGAATGAGTAAAACTTAGTAATGAGAGTATATTCTTTTTTTTTTTCAATATTTGACAAAATTTCCATCTATTCGAATCTTTTGAAGATCCTTTGTTTCATGATAACAAGGTTGTTGTTGTGTATAATGGCACTTGCCATGGGCAAGCTCGCCGACGAAGCGATTTTAAGCCAAGGGAGCGTCTCAAGGGCCCAAGTAGGACCAAGAGTAAGTCTTAGCTACTCACGCATCACATTCGCTTGCACAACCCCTTTTTACATGGAGGCACATTAACACATCTCACATATAGAACAGATGAAGAACAATCATGCCCGAACCAGGATATGAAACCAGGACGCCCAGATCAAGGGCAAGATGCGCTACTCCTATACCAGGACACCGACATGATAACAATGAACTAGGGTAAGTTCATATCACTGAGTCTCCAACCCGCCAAAGAAACACATGGATAAAAAAACTGAATGACCGAACAGCCGCTAAAGCAACATTGACGGAAATTGTGACTGAGTCCCAAGGGCCATTACCGGCCACGGTACAACCCTTCCCTAAGGAAGTACATCCCGTCATCAATGGGAGGAGCCAGTCTTCCACCTTTTGGTGTACTTTAAGGTGGCGAGAACCAATCACCATTGTGGAAACTTTTCATAATCATTTCGAGGTGCCGCCAGGGGGGAATAAGGAACTAGGGTAAACACCCTCAGCAATCAAGAAGAGACTGAGTAAAAGTGTTTAGAGTTTTAAAAATTCGAAAAAGGATTTCACTGAAATATAGCTCAACAAGCTTCTGTGTTTAGATTCGTGAATTTCAAGTGATGCAACAGCTAAATTTTGATGTTAATTCATAATTAAATTATTAGTTTTGTAATTCATTATTAATTTTTGCTGTCTAAAAATTATTTTTTTGGCCACAAAATTTTTCATCTGAGATGTATTTTGGAAAAATTGAGATGTAAAGAGAATTTTATATATTTGTGATGTATAATTGAGAGAATACTAATTACTATTAGCATGAAATTATTTTAGTCAAATATTGCCGCATTGAAGAAAGACAGTCGAATCTCCATGGCCGAATGGTCATGGCACTGGTCTCATGATCATGAGACCTGGGTTCGAATCCCGCTAGAGACAATACGATTAATAGTATATGTAAATAATTAATTCCTTGATTTTATGTTTTCCTTTATTACATGTTCCAGAAGATACTGGACATTTCTTACTGTCTCCAGAAGAGTATTCTGGAACTTTCTCAGCTTGTATAAAAGCAGATTTGGCAGTTACTGCATTCTAATTCAGTTAATAAATTGGTTTAGCTCTACCTCTTGTGTGTGTGTGTGTCATTGAGTTCTATACTATAGTTCTTCGTGGCATTCTTTGGTGGAGATGCCGGGTACGATTCCAGTCAGCGTGGAAACGAATTTACTAAGAAGCGATCGCCTTAAAGGCCTTGGAGCAGAATTTGAACTTCATTTCTCACTACACAGAAAGACAAGGAGAATGTCTGCAGAAGAGGAAACTAAACCTGACATCTGCACAGCCACAATACAGAAATCTATCTGTATTTAAAGAAGACGTGGGACAAGACTCAAACAAATGGCTGAAAGAATACGACAGAGTATCAAAATTCAACAGATGGAATGACATGACTTGTCTAGCAAACGTGTTCTTTTTCCTGGATGGCACGACAAAGCAATGGTTCAAAAATAATGAAGAGAAATTGACTTCCTGGGTTATTTTCAAATCAATGCTGAAAGAGGCATTTGAAAAAACACATCACTATGTAAAGAAGGCAGAAGAGGAGCTGAAGAGTAGAGATCAAAAATCTGGCGAAGCGTGTTAGGGTTATACCATCAAGTCAAACCAAATATGTCAGAAGAAGAGAAAGTGTCTCATTTGATGAAAGGAGTTGCCGGAGATGTTTAACAGACACTACTGACGAAAGAAATAGCCACTTCAGAGAACTTTATTAAATGGTGTAGAAAGATCGAAGAGATGCATCAAAAGAGAATCCGGAGTAGGAAATTTGAAGTAGTCCATGGCATAATCCCAACACGCTTTGGATATATGATTGCGTGCTTTCGCCAGATTTTTGAGCTCATCTTCTGCCTTCTTTACATAGTGCTGTGTTTCTCCAAATGCCTCTTTTAACATTGATTTGAAAACATCCCAGGAAGTCAATTTATCTTCATTATTTTCGTACCATTGCTTCGCTGTGCCATCCAGGAAAAAAAAACACATTTGCGAGGCAAGTCATGTCATCCCATCTGTTGAATTTTGACACTCTGTCGTATTCCTTCAACCATTTGTTTGGGTCTTGTCCCACGTCTCCTTTAAATACAGAAGGATTCCTGTATTGTGGCTGTGCTGATGTCAGGATGACCGGTTTAGTCTCCGGTTCCACAGGCATTTTCCTTGTCTTTCTAGGTGGTGGGAAATAAAGTCCAAATTCTGCTTCAAGGCCTTTAAGGCGATTGCTTCTTCGTAAACTCGTTACCACGCTGACTGGAATCGTGCCCGGCGCCTCCACCAAAGATTGTCACGTAGAACTATAGTATAGAACTCAATGACACACACAAGAGGTAGAGCTAAACCAATTTATTAATTGTACTCAAAACTGAGAATACAGTAACTGTCAAATCTTCTGCTTTTATATAAACAGAGAAAGTTCCAGAATACTCTTCTGGAGACAGTAAGAAAAGTCCAGAACACTTGTCTGGTAAACTAAAGAAATGTCCAGTATCTTCTGGAACATGAAATAAAGGAATACATAAAATCAAGGAATTAAGTATTTACATATACCATTAATCTCAGTGTCTCTAGCGGGATTCGAACCCATGTCTCTTGATCACAAGACCAGTTCCATGACCATTCGGCCACGGAGATTCGACAGGCTTTCGTCAATGCGGCAATATTTCATTTAGTAATTATAAAAAAATAAAATTATTTTGAAAGTGAATGATATTGTCACGTAGAACTATAGTATAGAACTCAATGACACACGCAAGAGGTAGAGCTAAACCAATTTATTAACTGAACTCAGAATAGAGTAACTGACAAATCTTCTGTTTTTATACAAGCAGAGAAAGTTCGAGAATACTCTTCTGGAGACAGTAAGAAAAGTTCAGAACACTTGTCTGGCAAACTAAAGAAATGTCCAGTATCTTCTGGAACATGAAATAAAGGAAAACATAAAATCAAGGAATGAAGTATTTATATAAACTATTAAAACCATTGTCTCTAGCGGGATTCAAAGTCAGGTCTCTTGATCATGAGACGAGTGCCATGACCATTCGACCATGGAGATTCGACTGTCTTTCTACAATACGGCATTGCTCCCTCCTTAAAGAACAGCGTCTCGATGTTATGACATTTCATTGTATGGCTCTAGTTCTTGATCGAGTCACAGGGCCAGTATAAGTTGTCGTGTTTCCCCGGGGAGTAGTCTCTTGAGAAATGTCTCTCTCCGGAAGCTCCATAATTTTATAAGAATGTTGGTCGTCTTGTTCTTGTGGGTCATGGTATGGCTTCATGCGTAAAACGTGGACAACTTCCTTCGGTCTCCGCCTTCTAGAATTAGGATAGAAATCGGCTACTTCATAAGTGACGTCGGACAACCGCCTCAAAACTTGATAAGGGTCGAAGTAACTCTTGAGGAGCTTCTCGGAAAGCCCTTTTTTACGAACCGGAATAAAATTCCACACTAAATCCCCTGGTTCGTATGCCACTATCCGATGTTTGGAGTCATAATGCCGGCGATCTTTCTGCTGAGCCGCGAGAGTTCGTGCACGAGCTAATTGCCTCGATTCTTCTGCCTTATTGATCAGATGACTAACATAATCGTCTTCTTGACTGAACTCATTGGGGCAGAGAGGAAACATCGTATCCAACGGCGTTTCAGCTTCTCGCCCATGTAATAGGTAAAATGGCGTAAAACTTGTCGTGTCTTGCTTGGCAGTGTTGTAGGCGAATGTGACGAATGGCAATATCTGGTCCCAGCTCTTTTGTTCGACATCAACATACGTAGAAAGCATATCTGCTAGCGTTTTGTTGAATCGCTCTGTCAGGCCATTTGTTTGCGGATGATAGGCTGTAGTCATTCGATGAGTGATATTGCACAGTCTATTAACATCGGATACCAGCTTCGACTGGAATACTTGAACACGGTCTGTAATGATAACTCGTGGAGCTCCATGTTTCAGGATTATGTCCTCTAGTAGGAATTTAGCTATTTGTGTAGCTTCCGCCGTCGGTAAAGCTCAGGTGACTGCGTGCCGTGTCAAATAATCGGTGGATACTACAATCCAGTTGTTGCCGTCGTCATATTTTGGAAATCGTCGTAGAAGGTAGATTTCGATGCGATGGAAAGCAGCAGCAGCTGGTGGAATAGGCACGAGACAACCTGGTGGCTTCTGAGGAATAGATTTTCTTCTTTGACATTCTCGGCAGTACAACACATATCTTCGAATATTTGTGTACAAACCTGGCCAATGAAATCACTTTCTTATTCTGTCATACGTCCTGGTGAATCCTAGATTTCCATCGGTAGGGTCGTCATGGAGAGATTCTAGAATATTGAGCCGTAAATGCTTCGGCTCAGTGTTAGAAATTTCCTTCCGGACGGATCAAAATTCTTCTTGTAGAGGACTCCTTCGACTAATTCAAAGTTTCCTAGCCTACTTGTTTTGGTACTTTGTTGGTCTCTTATTATTTTTGCCAATACCGAATCTTTCATCTGTACTTCTGAGAGATTAGTGAATAAAGTGGCACCTATGGAATCCCCATACCATGAAGCATCGACTTTCAATGGGTTTCTGGACAGACTATCAGCATATTTGTGTTTCCTTCCACTTTTGTACACCACTGATACGTCGTATCATTGGAGTCGCATTTCCCATGTAGCGAATCTTCCAGAGGGATCCTTCAGTCCTGTCAGCCAACAAAGGAAATGATAGTCCGTGACGATTTTGAAAGCCTTTCCAATGAGATATCGCCGAAACTTAGTTATAGCCCATATGGCCGCAAGACATTCTCTTTCAGTTGTGGAATAGTTTTTCTCAGCCTTCGTCAGAGTCTGCGAGGCATAAGCTATTACTTTTTCCTTTTCATCTTGGATTTGGACTAATACTGCGCCGATTCCGTATCCACTCGCTTCGGTGTGAAGTTTCGTTGGTTCACTTTGGTCATAAAGCCCTAAGACAGGATCGGATTTAAGATCTTTCTTCAAGGTATTGTTCACTTGTTCCACTTGATCAGGTCCCCATCAGAATTTTGTTTCCTACTTCAGTAACAACTGTAGAGATTCGGCTTCATGGCAAAAGCCCTTGATAAATCGGCGATAGTAAGAACAAAGTCACAGAAAGCTTCTGATGTCATGGATATTCCTAGGCACGGGAAAGTCACTCACGGCCTTTATTTTCTCTGGGTCCGGTCATACATCATGACTTGATACTAGGTGTCCCAAGGTCTTTATCTCTTGTGCTCCAAAGCGACATTTTTTCGGATTTAATATAAGGCCGGCGTTCTGTATACACTGAAGGACGGTATTCAACCTCTGAAGATGTTCATCGAATGTTTCTGAGAACACCACAATGCCATCTAAATAGCAAATTCACATTGTCCATTTTAAATGTCGCAGAAGATTATCCATCATTCTTTCAAAAGTTGCAAAAGCATTGCATAAGCCAAATGGCATCACTTTATACTCGTATAGTCCCTCAGGTGTAATAAAAGCCGTTTTCTCACGATCGGCTTCATCGACTTCTATCTGCCAGTAACCGGAGTAGAGATCCATAGACGAAAAATATTTTGCCCCCTTCAGGCAATCCAAGATATCGTCAATACGTGGAAATGGATACAAGTCTTTCTTGGTAATTTTGTTGAGTCGGCGAT
This sequence comes from Argiope aurantia, assembly GCA_026543865.1. Lineage (NCBI taxonomy): Eukaryota > Metazoa > Arthropoda > Arachnida > Araneae > Araneidae > Argiope > Argiope aurantia. The sequence continues at coordinate 128,614 of JAPMOR010048559.1, read as the reverse complement.
AATCGACACAAAAACGCCAGCTTCCATCTTTTTTCCTGACCAAGACGACTGGAGATGACCATGGACTTTCTGATGTAGACTTTCTGAGTAGAAAAATCGAAGAAATGCAGCAAAAGAGAATCCGGAGTAGGAAATTTGAAAGGCTTCCAGATGTCGTACCAATGGCTACAATTGACGAAAAACTGGATTTGGCATCACTAATACGTCAAATAGTGCGAGAGGAGGTCCAGCGCCTCGTATCTCCAGTAGTCGATCCCGAACTCCAAGACCAAGGCATTGAAGCCATTGTTCGAGAGGAAGTAGAGAATGCTTTGGCTCCTTTGTGACAGACAGCACCAGAGTGGACAAAGGTCAAACCAAGACGCCGACCTTCCTATGCCGACGTTGCCAGACGACCTACGCCCGTAGCACAGCAACCATAGAGGAAGACAGATGTCTGGCGCACTCCTGATAGAAGACCCGTCTGTTTCCACTGTTGCCGCCCCGGTCATGTCGTTCGATATTGCCGAGATCGCAAAGCTATTTTTGAGGCATATCGGGTAAATAGGAAAGATTTCGGCCGTCCACAGTCGAATGAGGGACGCTATGCCGACGAATACAGCCGACCAGCAGCCCGAGGTTTGTCGCCCAGCCCATCAAGAGGACGATCGCCGACACGCCGCTATAGATCTCCGTCGCCATATAGAAGATTCAGTCAATCTCCTAGCCGCAGAAATGAGGAAAACTAAGCGGTGCGACCTTCCTTGGGGGTGAGGCCGCTAGTGACAAAACTCCTCCGATGCTGCAACATTGTGCCGCAAAGATGACCGGAAACAACATAGAAGTAATCGTCGACAATAAGCCAGTACCTGCCCTTGAGGACTCTGGAGCTTCATTTTCTGTAAACTCGGAGAAGTATCTTCGCCTACTGAAGAAAGTTATTTTTCCCACAAGTAACAATGTTCTTTTAAAAGTCGCCGATGGAAATTACGTGAGACCAATGGTAAAATGTACGCTTCGTCTCGAAATCAATGGCCGACCTCAAGCTTTTGAATTTATTGTTTTGCCGCAATGCAGTCACGACATCATCTTTGGTTGGGACTTTTTGGGCGCTTCTCAAGCTGTTATAGATTGTGGCCGTTCGGAGCTCTAGTTTCAAGACGTCCTTCGAGAATCCCAAACTCCAGACTCCAACCGTTTATTCACGATAGAAGACTATACAGTACCTGCTCGTTCTATCAGAAAGATTACTGTCTTAGGCCGTAAGAATCTTCTAGCTATCGACGTAATAGTAGTGGGAAATAGAATGCTCCTCTTGAACAAGGAAGTTGCTATTCCGTCTACTATAGTTACGCTCCTTAATGGAAAAGCCGAACTATGGGTTGCCAATGGACAAGAAGAACCTCAGATCATCCCTAAAGGCAAGTGCATCGGGCATGCCGAACTTTTACATGAAGACTGCGTAAATACCATAGATGAAGGATCGCCTTATTCCACGACCACTTCAAAGGCAAAGTTGGGTGTCATCGATTATACCATGATGATAGCTCCGGATTTGAGGATCGATCAAAAAGAAAGGATATTTCATCTACTCCAGAGATTTTCAGAAATTTTCGATCAAGAAAGGACGTTTAGGAACGGAAACCAACTCAATGTTAAACACCGAATAAACACAGGCGACCACTTACCTATTAGTCAGAGAGCTTACAGGGTGTCCCCATCCGAACGCCGCATTATCAGTGAGGAGGTAAGCAAAATGTTAGAGAAAAACATCATTCAACCATCAGAATGTCCATGGTCATCTCCAGTCGTCTTGGTCAGGAAAAAAGATGGAAGCTGGCGTTTTTGTGTTGATTATCGCCGACTCAACAAAATTACCAAGAAAGACTTGTATCCATTTCCACGTATTGACGATACCTTGGATTGCCTGAAGGGGGCAAAATATTTTTCGTCTATGGATCTCTACTCCGGTTACTGGCAAATAGAAGTCGATGAAGCCGATCGTGAGAAAACGGCTTTTATTACCCCTGAGGGACTATACGAGTATAAAGTGATGCCATTTGGCTTATGCAATGCTCCTGCAACTTTTGAAAGAATGATGGATAATCTTCTGCGACATTTAAAAAGGACAATGTGCCTTTGCTATTTAGATGACATTATGGTGTTCTCAGAAACATTCGATGAACATCTTCAGAGGTTGAATACCGTCCTTCAGTGTATACAGAACGCCGGCCTTATCCTTAATCCAAAAAAATGTCACTTTGGAGCACAAGAGATAAAGATCTTGGGACAACTAGTATCCAGTAATGGCGTACGACCGGACCCAGAAAAAATAAAGGCCGTGAGTGACTTTCCTGTTCCTAGGAATATCCATGACATCAGAAGCTTTCTGGGACTTTGCTCTTACTATCGCCGATTTATCAAGGATTTTTGCCATAAAGCCGAACCTCTACAGTTGTTACTGAAGTAGGAAACAAACTTCTGATGGGGACCTGAACAAGTGGAAGAAGTGAACAATACCTTGAAGAAAGATCTTACCTCCGATCCTGTCTTAGGGCTTTATGACCAAACTGAACCAACGGAACTTCACACCGAAGCGAGTGGATACGGAATCGGCGCAGTATTAGTCCAAATCCAAGATGGGAAGGAAAAAGTAATAGCTTATGCCTCGCAGACTCTGACGAAGGCTGAGAAAAACTATTCCACAACTGAAAGAGAATGTCTTGCGGCCATATGGGCTATAACTAAGTTTCAGCCATATCTCATTGGAAAGGCTTTCAAAATCGTCACGGACTATCATTTCCTTTGTTGGCTGACAAGACTGAAGGATCCCTCTGGAAGACTCGCTAGATGGGCCCTGCGACTCCAAGAATAGGACGTATCAGTGGTGTACAAAAGTGGAAGGTGACACAAAGATGCTGATAGTCTGTCCAGAAACCCATTGAAAGTCGATGCTTCATGGTCTGGGGACTCCATTGGTGCCACTTTATTCAGTAATCTCTCAGAAGAACAGATGAAAGATCCAGAGTTGGCAAGAGTAATAAGAGCCCAACAAAGTACCGAAGCAAGTAGGCTGGGAAACTTTGAAGTAATCGAAGGAGTCCTCTACAAGAAGAATTTTGATCCGTCCGGAAAGAAATTTCTACCAGTGATCCCGAAGCATTTACGTCTCAATATTCTAGAATCTATCCATGATGACCCTACCGCCGGACATCTAAAATTCACCAGGACTTATGATAGAATAAGAAAGCTATTTCATTTCCCAGGTTTGTACATAAATGTTCGAAGATATGTGATGCACTGCCGAGAATGTCAAAGGAGAAAATCTATTCCTCAGAAGCCACCAGGTCGTCTCGTGCCTATTCCACCAGCTGCCGCTCCTTTCCATCGCGTCGGAATCGACCTGCTGGGACGATTTTCAAAATCTGCAACGATTATTTGACACGGTACGCAGTCATCAGAGATTTACCGACGGCGGAAGCTACCCAAATTGCCAAATTCCTACTAGAGGACATAATCCTGAAGCATGGAGCTCCACGAGTTATCATTACAGACCGTGGGCAAGTTTTTCAGTCCACGCTGGTATCTGATATTAATCGACTGTGCAATATCACTCATCGAATGACAACAGCCTATCATCCGCAAACCAATGGCCTTACAGAACGATTCAACAAAACGCTAGCAGATATGCTTTCTATGTATGTTGATGTCGAACAGAAGAACTGGGACCAGATATTGCCGTTCGTCACATTCGCCTACAACACTGCCAAGCAGGACACGACAGGTTTTACGCCCTTCTACCTCCTACATGGGCGAGAAGCTGAAACGCCGTTGGATACGATGTTTCCTCTCTGCCCCAATGAGTTCAGCCAAGAAGATTACGTTAGCCATTTGATCAATAAGGCAGAAGAATCGAGGCAATTAGCTCGTGCACGAACTTTCGAGGCTCAGCAGAACGATCGCCGGCATTATGACTCCAAACATCGGATGGTGGCATACGAACCAGGGGATTTGGTGTGGATTTTTATTCCAGTTCGTAAAAAGGGGCTTTCTGAGAAGCTACTCAAGAGGTACTTCGGCCCTTATCAAGTCTTGAGGCGGTTGTCCGACGTCACCTATGAAGTGTCCGATTTCGATCCTAATTCTAGAAGGCGGAAACCGAAAGAAGTTGTCCACGTTTTACGCATGAAACCATACCATGACCCAGAAGAACAAGATGACCAACAGTCTTATAAAATAATGGAGATTCCGGAAAGAGACATTTCTCAATGGACTATTCACCGTGAAGACACGACAACTTATACTGGCCCTGTGACTCAATCGAGAGCTAGAACCACACAATGAAATGTCATAACATGGAGACGCTGTTCTTTAAGGAGGGAGCAATGCCGCATTGAACAAAGACTGTCGAATCTCCATGGCCGAATGGTCATGGAACTGGTCTTGTAATCAAGAGACCTGGGTTCGAATCCCGTTAGAGACACTGAGATTAATGGTATATGTAAATACTGAATTCCTTGATTTTATGTTTTCCTTTATTTCATGTTCCAGAAGATACTGGACATTTCTTTAATTTACCAGACAAGTGTTCTGGACTTTTCTTACTGTCTCCAGAAGAGTATTCTGGAACTTTCTCTGCTTATATAAAAGCAGAAGATTTGACAGTTACTGCATTCTCAGTTCTGAGTTCAGTTAATAAATTGGTTTAGCTCTACCTCTTGTGTGTGTCATTGAGTTCTATACTATAGTTCTACGTGACAATATGTATAAGCAAACAGATAAGTCTAATATGCAAGCAGATATTGTAAGATTATACTGTTATACATGGTGTCCCTGAATTCATAGACAAACTATGAAGGTAATAAAGTACATGTAAAGAAGCAGTTTGACAACATGTATAGCAACATGTCAGGAAATGAAAAGTAAAGGTGGGAAAATAAAAAATGCTGAGGAAATGGAAAAAAAGCTCTTTACTTAAATAAATTTTTAGAGCTGACGATAAAAACGTTTAGTGACGTATCTTAAAAAAAAGATACATTTAATGGGAAAAAAAGTATGCCAATAACTTTCTAGGTGCTATCAGATCTGCATCGATGTTCGTGATAAAAGATTTGAGCAATTATTGTAATATTATGTAAGTAAAGAGCTTTTAGTTCATTTCCTCAGCATTTCTTGTTTCTCCATCTACAAATACAAAATAGATGCCATACAAAAAATGCTTCTTTAAATGTATTGAGTAAACCTTTAAGCTTGGCCTATGAATTCAGGGACACCCTGTATATATATTAAAAAGCATATAAAAAGTTAGTTTCTTATAATACAACTTTAATGAAAAGATTCATAGTCACTTGTTTCTGATATTTTGTTTAGGCAGGTGAATCTCAATTTTGTGATTTAATAAATGGTGGTGAGGATGTTGGTAAAGAGCAGAAATAGTTTTATTGTTATTTTGTCATATTTAATCGATGAAAACCGGTATAAGTATTGTTGAGTAAGTATGGATGGATGAATTCTAGGCGGATACTATAGAAATGAAGGAATTTGAACAGATACTGTTTAGTAAGAACTGACTGGATGGTTTGAGTATATGATAAAAAAAAGTATAGCATAAATATGGCAAAACGAAGAAAGCTAGGCAAATAAAATTTGGAATACAGATTGTATGTCTAAAATGCAGACATTTATCAAATTTTGAGCCAAGTCTTGACTTTCTGTCAGTCTGTATATTTATCAGCATATAAAATCAATGACTCAAAATAACAGACAAGTATATCAAATTTTTTACGTGATTTTGTGGCTATAATCGAAATTTTGTATTCAAATTTTGGTTGCAGTAGTTTAAAGAAACGCGTCTAAAACATAAATTTGTTTGAAAAAATGGGTATTATTAAAGGCGAGAAAAAGCACCAATGAGCACGTGAAATATTTAGTAAAAATGGTACATTTATGCAAAAGATCAATATTTCACACGTTGTTCGTCACTACCATGCCAGGCAATCGCATATTTATTCCATGTCCAACATTTTATGTGGTCTGGAATGGATTATACCTTTATTAAAAATGTAAATGAGAAGATATTGATGAGAGCACTCCCGCTGACTCCAGTAACTTCAGATATGCTTTTTTATATTTTTCTTCTAATTCTCTCGTGAATAACAAGTGTGAATGGATTTCCATTTTTTTCTAAGCTATTGTCCCTGATATAAAGTACATGACATTAAATAAACAAAAAAAAATTGAATTCTCAAAGGATTTTATTGATTTGGAAAAACACTTTAGTTCAATTCACGAAATATATATGTATGTATGTATAAATGAAGGATTTTGCATCATCCTCTAAAATCTAGATTTAAAAAGTGATTATATCATTCAAGTATGCTATATTCTTCAACACTTTGTCAGGAATAGATACGTTGTTCATCGAAATGAAAGTATTCTAACAATTGATTTATATGATTCAAAAAATGGAAACGAAGTTCATCACAGAAATCCACCAAATCTACAAATTATTTTGTGAAGGTAGATGATGCTCTTCTCTGGTAAATAGACCATATTTAAACATATTTTTGAAGCCAGTTTTATTGTTTTGGTGCATATTTTGTAATTACTGTTGGGTATTTGGAAAAGATACATACAGACATTTATTTCGGATCCGAATTTTTATGGTGTCCTTGTGTTTTTCCAATTCCGGGCCATGATCTCAAGTAAACAAATCGAATCGAACCCGATCCTTTTTTGCAAGTTTCGTGATTTGTGATTGGCAGCAACTGCAATGCAAATTTGACTACTATTTAAATTCTCCTCGTGTAAATATTTTTTAACGGAATAGGAGAAGTGGTTTAAGCTCTTCGGTCGAGACGGAACAGAAGTTAGATGAGTGCAACTGGTTTGTTGCTTCACCATTTTGGGATAGATTCTTTCAGTTCATTTAAATGTTAGACAGAAAGGATGAATGGTTGGAATCTGTTGACCAAAGTCTGGTAATGTTAATTTAAACTTTGATTTTAACATTGAACGTATTTTGTTTGATCCAGTAATGAGTACATTGACTTTATAATAATGAAAGTTATTTTAAGGAAACTGCTTTCAACTTTATGCCTCCTCGTCATAAAATGTCACTGTCAACTTTGCTAAAATGTGGCGAGTTTACTCAGAGGAATAACAATTAAGCTTTCCAATTTTAAATTTATTTATTTCTCAAATTATTATGCTGAACGCACATGAGTATTATTTTTTGGTACAACTCAAAATTACAATTAATATCATCACTCCATTGTTATAAAAATGAATGTCTGTAATATTTAAGAATTATTCTGAGTAAAAGAAAGTGTCTAAAATATATATGCTCTTCACTTTATAATACATTGGAAATAATTCACTAATATGACAATGTGATGGTAAATTAATTAAAATTATATATTTAAAAATATTATGACTATTAGAGGCCTTAACGCTGAGATGGTGTAAAACTAACTTTCAACATTCATCTCATGCATGGAACTTTCTTCGAATTTCGAAATGAAGTTTTCAGTATGTTATTCCAAGAATTCAGTTTTCAATTTTATCTTCGAACGTCTCAATTCTAAAATTTCAAATTTTCTTTCTAGTTCGAAAATACGACAACGTGATCTCAAAGTAATAAAAATGTAAACAATTAAAAAAATGTTATAACTACTAGGTTTGATAGAGTAAAACTCGCTTTCAATATTCTCACTCATAGAGCCTTTTTTTTTTTTTTGAATTTTAAAATGAAGGTTTTAGTATGATATTCCAAGAATAGTTTTCAGATTTGCCCTTGAACGTTTAAATTCTGAAACTCCAAAATATAATTTTTTTTTCTACTTCGAAAATTAATTATTCTGTGTTAACCCTACTTTCAAACAAGTTCGTTAACCATTTCGATTTTATTTCCTGACTCTCGGTTCATTTTTGGAAAAATGAGAATGCATTATACTAATTAATGAGTGATCGTGGAAGTGACAATATGAGTGCCTTTATGTAATGTCACAAATGTATATATTTGTCTCAAAAGTATGAACAGCTACATAGAATGATCAACAATGCTATTAATCGTCCTTGGACAATAGGTTACATGAAGTGCATGGCATCCCAACTCATGTTTCAAGGCAGTTAAAAGCGGTCTGCGCAATTCTCGGCTCAGATGACGGACTTCAACTAGTTAGTAGGTTGCTCCACTGATTGCAGTTGGCTAATGGTTCCCATTAAGTTCCACGTTTCGCAACTCACTGATGCACTTAGTTTTCTATAGTTAATAGAGCATTGACCTTTAATTTTGAATCTGCAAGAGAGAAGCTGTGTGGTAGACTACGAAATTTTTGAAGATAATATACGAAATTAAATGTTCTTATGCTGGTATGCCCTCTTCAAATTTCTATACCACACTAAACAAGGACATTGGAATATCCTTTGATGCCCTGTTAACTGGAAAAATTCTAGGCATTAAGTAGACCGGAAATCTTGTTATTTTACGCTGTTAAAATACAAAAACTAATATCTAAGTATTGAATGCAAGAATCAGATATAAATAAACTTTAATAAAAAAAATTACTTATTTCTGCAGCATCTTTCGTTTCGCAAGTCAGCACTTATTTTCAAATCGCAAAAGGCCGCTTTGAAATAAAGTATTAAAAAAAGAAAAAGTCAGTGCATGTTTAAAGTTCATTTTTGTTGTTTGTTAATATTTCATGGTAATTCGCCTGTTCTTCAGATTTTCTTTTTCTCTTTTTAAGCTTTGAATTCTTCAGAAATTTCAATTGTTAAATTATTGCTTTTAGATAAAAATTTTCCTTAAAAATCTGTTTTAATTCCGCTTCTTTATTTTCTGAAGACCGAAGACTAGCTATTAAAGTATATAATACAATAACAATATAAAGGGAAAAATTAAGCACATGTTATATATTTAAGACAAAAATCTTGCCTATTGTTTTTTGGGGGGAAAGTTTAAATACGTTTAAACTTTAATTGTTCTTTAACTGTCTTATTGCTCTATAACTGCCTTATTAAAATATCTCTTGAAAATCAGGCTCGGCTTTTTTATTACTGTAAGTTTAAAAATGAAATACTAAAATATAAATACCATAATAATAATAATATAAAAGAAAAAAATAAGAGCAAAATATAAAACTGAAACAAATATATCGTCAATTGTTGAAAGTAAAGCACATTTCATTTTCGAAATTAATTTCAATGAATTTATCAACACACTATTCTGATAAATTAAGGATATTCCAAATATAATTGATGAAAGCATATACATAGTCTTTAATCGATATTGTATGATAAAATTCTTATCCTTTCCCATTAACAATCCTCAAACCACGGAATATTACAATGCTGATAAATTTAATGTAAAAGAAAAATTAAAAACAAAATATATTTAATTGCTAAAAGTAAAGCACATTTCATATTTCCGCTTAAATTCGGCGACCAAATTAACCTTAATTTCGGCAATTACCAAAACATTATTCTGATAAATTAAGGATATTTCAAATAAATATCATAATTGATGGAAGCATATACACAATCTTTAATCCATACTAATTGATATAATTCTTATATCTTCAAATTAACAAACCTCAATTCACGGAATATTGCAACGCTGATATATTTTATATTCACCATCCTAGAAATAAAACGTATATACTAGAATAATCCGCAACTGGAAACATTTCCTCATAAATCTATGAGGACCATGATGATTATTACCATTATTAATTATCCGTCGACAACCCGCCAATCTTGCGCTCCAAATACCCGAGTATTTAATATCCAATTTCCACACTTCTATCGGCCGACTCAGTTTCTGCCTCTTTCCCTTTTTCGCTTTTCTGTCAATCACACGTGCAGAAACTATTCCTTGTTTTCATGACGTTTGGCGTGGAGCCAGAGATCAGTTAACGGGTTCAAGGACACTGGCTGTCGCTTTTATTATTTTTAGTTGTTCACGAAGAGGATGACGTTTCCCGATTGATCAGCAGATGTATCAATATCGACCATTTTATTTTCAACGATCTCCGTTAAGAAAGTATATTTGTCTTATCGCCGCCTAACACACAACTTGAGACCGCATTTGAGGGATAAATTTAGATTTGTTATCTGGGACACTTCAAGTTTTGTTTCTGTACTGAAGTGTGAAAATGTTATGTAGTGTATTTCATGATGAAACGTAGAGAATGTTTAGCTTGTGGGTTAGTGCTTAGACCTTAGTTGCCTTGCCTTTGATAGTATCAGTACAATAATTATATGTAAGTAATTTTAGACTTGCATTTTATATGGAAATTTCTCTTTTATACAAAAGTGACGTTTATGCCTTTTGTGCTAAACTTTATTATACGATACATGTACTAGAGAAAAAAAAATAAATATTTGAGTTGGTTTTTGCTATAATTTAAAATTACTTGCATATAAATTACGAAAATTCTTTTTAATGTATTTTTAACCTACAATTATTTGAAGTAACAATGACTGTTAAATCAAAACAAATGTTGCGATTTACAAGCAATATAGATTACATATTATCAAGGGTCTAAAATTTACAATCTCTATTTAAACCTTTCTTGTTAAAATTGAATTCAAGAATATGTTTGATAGATACTTGCATTTTGCTATGCTATGAAAATATAATCCGTGATGTTATTGCTTTGCATATATAAGCTATATTTTGATTTTTGCTTATTTGTTTGGTGATTGATTTTAACATCACAAATTATATTGTCTTTTCACTCTTCGAAATTTCTTTAAGCATTTACTAACACTTTTATTTTTTAAAATTATTTATATTTAAAAACATATTTTAATTTTTTTTTATATCTGTTTTAATAGTTTCATATGATATATTGTACTTTTGTTTCGAAAAAGCAGAAATATATTCTATATAAGTTATTCTTTTATAGACAATAAATACTATTTCTTCACAAAAATTTCTAAACATTACTGTTATGAGTTTCTTTTTTAATCTTTCACTGTAATTTTTTATTCATTATTTTAACTTGATTCTTAATAATACGTTAAAAGAAAATTTGAAATATGCAGTGTTTTTTAAAAGTAAACAATTTAATAGTTTGTAGTTGTACATATACGTACAGTTACCATTTCAACTAATCTGTTTTAACATTGCAATTTTTTAGCATAATAATTATTTTTTCTAAATCTTTTCAGAAGAAAAAAAAATTATTTTGAATCACAAAAGATCTAAAGTGTTCGCTGATGTATTTCGCTGAAATGTATTTCGTATTTAAAAATTTAAATGCACAACAATTGAAGAGAAAAGTAATTATGCAAGCCAAATTTCAAAATGAGTGCAAAATACATTTTTTTCGAATACTATTGCTTATTTAAATTTCTTTTAATAAATATTTAAGACAAAAATAAATATTTAAAATTTTAATCAAAGAACAAGTTTCCATTTTTGAAGACTTACAAATTTTTTTTTTTTAAATGTTTTTCTTGTTTGAGCATATGACGAAATTCTTGTATATTGCATAGGATATTATTTTCCCGTTGTATTTTTTATCAGCAAGAAAAGAAATTGAAAATTTTCCTAAGATTAGTTTCTTTAAAGGTATCCTTGATTCTAGCATGTTTCGATTGCTAATACAAATTTTCATGATTTAAATATCTTGCTAAATTTCAAAGCTGTAAATTTCTGCGTAATTAAAGAATGAAGCAATCATTCATAGATCCTTAAATTTCGGAAGATTTTTCCAGTTTCGGATTCATTTCTATTGACTATTATCTATTAGATGGAAGCATGATATATTTCTCTACTTTAGAATTGCATAATATTATTTTGCTACTTTTTTCTACTTATTTTGAGATTTTGTTTTCGCTGTAACAACTTTTTTATATCTTTCGATTTTATTGCATTGTAATAAGATATTTACTAGAAGGTATTTTTATATTTCAGCTGGTACATATGTATCTCTTTTTTAATATTTTTCCTTTATTAATCAAGAGATTGTATATAAGAGAACTAACCACTGAAATGATCTTAAGCATATATTTTATAAAATATCATTGTTGCTTATTTATTTTTTAATGTCGATGTAAGCCGGCACTAAGAAAAAAAAAACTGACACTCTCGAAAGTGTTATTGTATGGAAGAACTACATTAGGAAGTACAAGTCAAATTACCAACTTATTATTGGCTAACAAATTTTAAGTGAATTTTCTTTATATATTTGTATGATGGAACTTACACATGAGTTCTATTCTACATATATCATAGAATGTCCTATTGAATTAATAATTTCATTTATATATAATATGTAATGATATTTTTAAATCTAATTTAAATCCTAATTAATTTCTTAATTTTTATCTTAATTTAACCCATATATACATTCTAAAATGGTCTCTAATTTCTTGATACAATACCATCTTTTTTATTTAATTAATTCTACACAAACTCTGTAAAACTGATTTAATCAGCATTTTCACACGCTATAAGTGATGGAATAAAAATCTGCCATGCTAAGCTGATTCTTTTAAAATATACCTATATTTCCCTTTCCTAAGTCTACACTTATCAAAGAATACCTATCAGAATCTCGTAGAATAAAATCACTGGGGAAAAAAATTGATCTCTCTTTTCGCTCTTCTGCTCTTGTATAGCTTGTGAACAGACGTCAGTTTCTTCCTCTTTCTTGTGCCTAAATAATGCCTTCCAGGATGGAATAAAGCGGATATTTTAAAAATTCAAAATTGTCATCTTTTTTTTTCAATTCATGAAGCTGTTAATTTTTTTTACATTATATACCTAGTTTTATTTCAAAATTAAAAAATATATATATTATTGAATTTTTGAATTAAAAATTATCCTTATTAAAAAGAAATTAACCTTTGAAATTACACAAGTTAAATAAAAGTTACTTACGAATTTGTTCATAATTTTTATTGAAGAATTAATCACTATTTCATTTGTTCACCCACAGTGTTAATATTATTGATTTGGTCATTTAAACAAACTTTGAAGAATTACATCCTGTTACAGCAAGAAAGTATTATTTTATATTCTATTTATTCAATAATCGTAGTGTATTATAATTGATTAAATATATTTCCGAAGCGTCGAAATAAAGGTGAAAAATCTGTCAAGATATTGATGCTGCGATTTTTCTCGAAATACTTATTGTTTGTCTGAAAAATATGCAAGAATGTGTGGGTAGGCGACTATGAGGATTTATACGATACAAAATTTCATACGAAATAAAAATTGCTAAAATTTGATACTGTATTTGTCACTGAAATAATTCTATCAAGGTTTCCTCCTATAAAAAAATTCTAAATAAAATAGTATGATTCAGAATTCTTTCGAAAAGGATGAGAAATCAACCATTAATAATGTATCTAAGAGTCATGGATCTTCTTATAAAATAAAAAGACGCGAAACAGAGTGTGTTTAGGACTGGGAGACTGGTTGTCTGGTTCTGTCAATTATTTTAATAGATAAGTTCTGTTAAGAAATTGTTCCTTCAAAAAAATTTTTTTTACCAAGGAAATTTTTGTTATGTTATTAATTTAAAATATTTAGAAGCAGTGGTCTCTAGGATATAAATCAGAAAAGATTCAAGGTACAAAAATCCCTTGATCCCATATTGAGAAAAGAATGAACATTGAAGAATGTTTTGTATGTGAAGACTTGAATGTTAATTCTTTGTTTTGGAGTCTGTCTGATCAAATCTTTTTTTTTTGTCGGTATTATACTACAAAGTAAGAATATGAGTGAAAAGTTATACATTTAGTTGAAAGAAAAATAAGAAAAATATAAAACCAGAGGAAGTATTTTCTCCAAAAATTTCCCGCATATTCTCGAATAAACTTTGCTATGGCAGGCAACGTCTTGCATGGCATTGACATAAAATAGTTAGCAAGCATTAACATTTGCTGTGCATTTAGTACTTTTACTGCATCCATCGTATCATCCTTGTCCAGTTATTTGGCGATTAATATCTGGTGCACTAATAGCACCCAAAAACCGAATGTGTTTTAGACACCTTTTCATCAACCGACTGAAACAAAAAAAATTGATAATGAACAGCACATGTAATCATAAAATCCTATCCAAATTAAGTATATTTAAGTCTCTGTGTTTTTGAATTATTACGTTTAAATGTTTCTGAAAGTACAAACCGACAGAAAGTGAACTCGTAATTGAATTTGGTTCGAAATTTGACAGATGTACACAATATAGATGCTAAATGTTTACCGAATTTTATATATATATATATATATACGGCTCTCTTTATTTTATCATTACCGTGTTAACTTATATTCGAACAGCCGGACAAACAGACTTCCTTGGAGCATATTTTACTAAAAATTTGTAGAAATCTACAAATTTGGTGTACAGTTTTTATATCAAATTTCATCCGTCTAGTTCAAAGTGTTTTTCAGTTATCTCTGTCACAGAAAAATAGGCAGATAGAAAGACATTTTCCAAAAACGGTTTTTTCGAACTCAGGATGGTCTAAAACATGGAGATTCGTCAAAATCTCGAGATCGAATTATTCGACGATTGCTATTCTATCTCTATTACGTATACGACCAAGTAAAAATAGATATTTCATGAAATTGTAAATAACTCGTTTTATTGCACAAAATGGTAAATTATTAATTTAATTTTTATTATATTAGATCATATTGTTGAATAAGATCCTGTGAGAATAAATTTACAATTTTACCAATTATCAATATTTTGTACAACATGTACTAAAACGTACACATGTGCAAAAAGTATACTACTATTAAGATAAAATAACCGATAATTTGTGTTTATTGTACAAAAGCGTTGAATCAAACGTAATTTGAAAATTCTTTTTTAGATATATTTTTGGGCAAATCTTTATTAGCAATACTTCTAAAATTTACTCATTAAAAAGCAATCCCAGTTCACATCATAATTTCTTATTTAAAAAGCAAAAGTCATCCATTAATTTTAATAAACGCCTGCAATATTTCTGCTAAATTATTGAGCATTTGTTCACAAAAATGTTGAAATAAAATTAAATATGATCGTGAAGAATGACTTGATTAACGGTGATACTTTACTTATAGAATCAAAACAGAAAATTTAATTAAAATGTGGAAAAAAGAATGTTCTATGAGGAAAAAAATAAGAATTTTCTCATTCAATACAAAATAAATGAAAATTGAAAAGTAATAAATTTTCTCTATAAACAAAAAAAAAAAAAATGCAAAATAAATTTTGTAACATTGTAAATAACTGATAGCATATATGCTTCTTGTCCAACAAGAAAATAAAATATTTGCCGATCTGGGTTTTTTTTTTTTTTTGCAATAATTTCTTAAATTGTGTATCTTTTAAATGTCATTTTACGGAAATAATTAAAACAAACATGCTTGCTTAGTCTTTAATGAAATTAATATTTTGATAATTTTATAACTTTTGTTCTTATGAGCTTAGATTCAGTTTTTAAATTTTGTTACAAATGGATAAAAATTCAAAAAAAATAATAATAAAGTAAATAAATTTTATTTAACGCTTTCTGTGATTCTCTTCATTTGAGAAAAGTTGTACTAAAAGAATTAGAGTAGAGATTATTATAGTCTTAATCCTATTATTATAAATTAGTAATTAGATATAGCATCTTTGAAAAATACTGATGACGTCATAGAAAGCTTATAATATTGTCCAAGACATATAAGTTGCATTTGATATATTTAATTATATGACAAAGTTTGAACATACTTATGCAATTCTGATTGCTTTGAAAACTAAATAGAATATTCTTCAATAAATTTAATATGAATATACTAAATTTAAATATAATTATTTTAATATCTCTAAACTAAAGAATGAATAAAATTGTTCATTGCATGGTAACATTGTTCAAATTGTGAAATTGCTTTTTCAATAATAACAATTGGATTTTGCATATTTCATTTAAAGCAATAAATTGAAAATGTTTTAATTTGGTTCCGATTAACTTTTACATATTAAAAAAACGGATCTTTTTAAATACATATATTATTTTCTAAACTAATGGAAACGAAACAATTCTTATATAAAAAATTAACAAGTTGACATTTCATTATATTAAAGATTTTTTATTGACTAATAATTAAAATCAATACATAATATCTTATCTCATAGATTTTACAAATTTTCCCTACTGTATTAATTAAATTCTGTGCTAATAAATTGATTTCAGCTTAATGATTAATTATCTTTGTTAATTGGTATTGTGTGATTTTGAGGAATAATATTTTATGTTACAATATAAGTGCTAAACGATTTTATTGATTACAAATATTAATTTACCAATATTATTTTATATATTAAACTCTTAAGTAACATGCTAACTTCTATGTAAAAATAAGGAATATTTCCAATAACTACCTTTTAATCTTTAGAAGAAAATTAAAAAGGAAAAATATGAATAAACCCAAAATATCCTTATAAACTTTTACATAGTATGTCAAACAACATAGAAAAGTAAGAGAAATTTCAAATTTTTAATAAATTCCTTAAATAATTAATTCTGCCAAAGCTGAGTGTACTTTAAACTTTCAAAAAACTAAGTTCAAAGAGTAGATTCGCATAAAAGTATTATTACAGTGCTATAGTTTGTCAAAATTGTTGAACAAAAGTTTTCGATCCAATCTCAGCTAAGCCTAAGGCGGCAATTGAAGACTGCGGCCTTGTTATTTGGCGTTATTTATGATTGCGAAGACAAGTGCGAAGAAATATGAACACTTGTATCTGACTCAGGGCAGTTATTAGATTTTTGAAGGATCGTGGTCTGAGAGTTCTGCATTTGTTTGACATTTTCAGACTTTTGTCTCGCAATCTTTCTTTTTTTATCTCTAAAAATTCTTTGAAATTCAATAACATCTTTTCAGTTTGTTGTTTAAATGTGTAGCTTAAACATATCTTTAAGTATATTTAAGATGGTTTTTGGTATTATGTTAAGTAGAAATTTTATTTTCCTGCTATATTGCTTGTGCCATTCATATATAAATAAATAAATTCAAACTTTAACTTTTGAATTGTTCTTGTTTCCCATCTTTTTTCTTTGCATAATTTTTATAAATATAACTATTCAGAATGAATATAAAGCATCACATGAACAGACCGCAATCAGCTAAAAGCTTGCTCAGACTGATTTTGGAAATATATATTTGAAGTTGACTCTTTAAATACCTTTGAGCTATTTGAATTTGATAACACACTGTTTTTTTCCTATTTCCTCTGCATAGCACTCGAATGTAGGTCGTGGATTTGACAAAATAGAGCGCCGTATCATACCCTTTATCTGTAGCCATTCTGATCACTGAACAATTTGATGGACATGTTAAAGGAATTTCATTAAACACCAAAATATTTACAGTAGTTGAAAACAAAAAATAACTGTATACAGAAGTTATAAACACATAAGAAAATATAATAAAATGAAACTGTTTACAAAGATTTTTTTACTTTGGAAAAAATTTGAAAAGTTATAAAGTATTTGGGATAATACTCTGCAGAATATTATGCATGAAAAAAACACATGAATTCTGTGTTCACTTGTTATGTTGACATAGTAAATTTAGATGTAGTTATAAGAATCAAATAGAAAATAATTTGGTTAATGGTAACAAAGAAAATCTGTTTGAAAAGATATTATGAATGCAAATGTATGTGAAGAAACTGTGCTGCTTTTTCCTCCTTAGTCCTTGTGAGTATGACACTTCATTTTGAAAGCTAAAGAGGCAAGAAAATATCTCTATTTTCTCCAATAAATTTAATTATCCTATGGATTTTTTTGCCTTGAGAGGAAGTTGCTGGCGAATCTTTCACCCATTCTTGTTCATGGCTTGGTGATGGTTTTTTCATGAAGTGGATTTGACAAGGAACTTTCTCGTGTCATTATAAGATTAATAAATTCAACTCTTCTTGTATTATATCTTTCGCAGAAATGTAATTTCACTGTCTTAATCTTAGGCTAAACAACACGTCTTTAAATGGAAAACTTTTTCCTTTGTTGAAACAATGGGGAAAAAATCATGTGATTAAATTTTGGATAAATTTCTCCAAACGGACGATTTGAATTTCAGTGCAACAGTGAAATCAATTATTGAAAGTTATAATTCTTTTAAGAAATTCCAGTTAAATCAAAAATCACAAATGTACATGCAGTTTGAATAGATAACATTAAAAAGACATTTTATATTTTAAAATGACGTCAAAAATAACTTTGTATAGCAATTATTTTCGAAAGTTATCGCAGAAAAGCATCAAACTCTGGCTTAATCTTTAATTAAAATTTTAATTTAAATAACAAAAATATTATTTTAAAGTGTATATTTTCTCACTTCAAAGTATATCTTTACTAAGTTTGATAACTGTAAGTCAAACAATCTCTCCTGTAAAGCGACAGCACATAATCATATGTTCCTTTTTTTATTTTTAGTATTATAGACTATACAGTCAGATAAAAAGTTGTCCATTGTAATGTATATATGTTACGACTAATGTACGGATATTATGGCTAATCGAATATCATTAATAATAACAGATATTTGTATATAGTAAATAATAAATTTTAATAATAATCAAACATTGTGATAAATGGAGTAATCGATTATTAATATTAATATTATATAAAATATATTAATATATTTTAACATTAACGAATGTTATTATATATATTGAATGTTTCGTAGAAGCTGTTTCTTTATAAAGAGCACACACAAAAAAATGAATATCCATTTCCGCCCTTGCGATATTTTGGAATTTAAAATAAAAATTCAAATTAATATGAGATACATTTAATTGTTTGAAACATTCGTGCGTACTTCTATTGTGTGAAATTGATAAATATTTTATACCTGATAGAATCATAATACATTTTTGAAGAATATTTAAAATATTGCAAAAGTCAATTTAAACGAATCGTAAATTTACTCTCCAAAACGAAACATTTTATCGCACTCAAAAAGTAGAACTGGAAATCTGATTTATGTTTTTCGGGCAATCATAGGAATACAAAGTAAATGACAAGCTTTGAATTGAATTTATAGTATTGATAGTTGTTTGAAAGCAGTTCAATCACATTTAGCAGTGTTTTCAAATCGTATCAATGTCTTACATTTTTCATTTATGCATAGCAATTAAATGTCAGTAGTTGAAGCTTATATTTGTCTAATCTAATCTAGATTTAAATTGGTAAAATTCTGATAAAAACATTTGATCCTTTTAATATTGTTCGTTTACTGGTAATATGTAGTAATAAACTCATTAAGTAAGAAGGACAACTGCTTTTGTTCAGTCTTTTAACTAAAATGACACTTTATTGTTGGAATGGAATTAATGAGAATTTTTGTATGCATAAATGGTATCAAGAAGCGCCCTATATATTGTGCTATATGTTGTATTATTTATTCATTTATTTTATGTTTTCTGTTAGCCGGTAGTTCTCCCAACTTAGCTGCATACTGACATTTTACTTGATACTGAAATTTCTTCCTTAGATTCCTTAATACAAATCTGAGTAGTCAAAGCAGTTAATGTGAGATAGAGCAAAGTAATTAATTTAATATTGTTTAAATCTGTCAGGATATATAATCGTTCACCATCACCAGTAACATTTTGCAGAGTTAAAAATGTATTTGATCCCTTTTGATCTGCGTCATGATCAGATGCGAAGTCTCAATTTCTGTTTTGGTGGCTGATAAATGATATAAATGCTCTTTTATTATGTTTCAACTGACTGATTTATCCGTGTGTGAATAAACCTAATCATGAATAAATAACAAAAGTGAATGAGCTGAAGTCTGTAGTTTTTATTATTTATATATATCCTGATTCATTATATTGTCCTTTCATGGACTAGATTAAAAGTTACTATTAATATTTTTTCGGCACTTTTTTTTAAATTTTGCATTCGGAATTGCATAATTTGTTTAGTATTTGTTTCATTATTCGATTTTAATATTAGTTTTGGTTTGAATGTTATTGAACATGATGGATAGAGAAGATCTTAGAGGAGAAAAACGTCTAATGTATTTAAATTTTTGCATCTAAAATGTATATTGTAAATCGTAATTTATTTTAATTTCTTAAGCCCTCGGCCAAAGTGAATGACATTTCCTATAATAACTTTCACTAGTTAATCTGTGACACTCAGATACTGCTAACTGGATAACAACTCGTCTAGACTGCTACTCATAAAAGTAAAGGCAAGAATCTCCCTCGTATATTAATTTGTTACAATTCGAAATCCTAAGTGGTAAACTTTGTAGTAGGAGTAAGTAACACATTTAAAAAATAAAAAAAACATTATAACTTAATTCCATGTCTATTGAATGGCAAATATAAGTGTCAAATAACGTGAGAAAAAGTAATTTATCTTCTATAGTTTCAATTTAATTTCAAATAAATCATTTAAGTATGCAGAGCTTTCATAAAAATTGAAATAAGATGTAACATAATTATTATTTAAAGCTGCTGCTTCAAAAGACGTGTGCATCATAATGTAATCATTTTGAAATCTAGCAATTATCTTCAGTAATATGATACTTCCCAAACTGAATGATTATGCTTTCTTTGCAGCATTTTAAAAAAAAATTGCCTTGAAGAAAATGGCTCGTACCATTATTTAGAGCTACAATCGGTGCATTTAAAATTCGATATGGCTTTTTGTGTCGAACTATTTGGTTTCAAAATAACAGGCAATAATTACTCCCTTTGGTTGCAATTAGTTGAGCAAAGTACGTAAGCCAAGGAGTCAAAGTGTCATTTGATCTTTTTTTCTCTTTCTTTAAAACAAAACTAGCATGGAATTATGAATGTTTTAAGAACTTGAAAGAAATTTTATACTTTGGGATATTTTTAATTCGAGTTCGAATTTCGGATGTGTTTTTCAAATTAAGTTAGAAGAATGCATAGATATTATGCATAGCAGTATTTTTAAAATTTAATTACTAGTTTATGCTCAGCATTGGTTTATGTTTAAAGCAATCCTCTAGAAAATGACAATATTTATTTTTTTATTATTTTCATTACCTTTATTTAATTTTCATTACATATTATAGATTTTCTCATGTAACAAAGAAAGAACAGTTCCTAAAGATTTTCTTTTTAACCAACATTGAATTTCACACAAGATATTATTAGCATGATATAAATTATTTGACTCTCTATATTTTAAAAAAACGGCCTTGGAGTATGAGTAATAGAAAAATATTGCTTGTATAATTACATGTATAACTAATCATGCAAGTAAGTTTACCTGATATATTGAACGAAAATGTTAACATTTGTAAAACTAATCTTCTTAGATATTTAATTATTCTAAATTTAATTGTACAGAATGAGGAATTCGGTTGCAAAATTAAATGATAAAAATCAAATTCCATTCAATATTGAAAAGTTTGTAACATAAGTAAAAAAAAAAAAATGTAAAAATAACAATCATAAAAAATTTAGTTTTAATCATTGAATTCATAATCATTCAGTTTTGAATAATAAAAGTGACATTAGTCTAGAATTAATCCTAATAACTTGCAAATTCGTCGGAAAATGCCGAAATCATGATATGAAAATTTAGCATAGATCTACTGATGGCTGTAATGATACACGATTATAAATAAAATTAGGTGTACATTTATTTAATATATATGCACGAGATTAAGGTAAAAAAAAGCTGGAATTCTAGTGGTTCTGATTATATAAAGATAGAATTCTGGAAAATTATATCAACACTCAGTTTTATGAATTACTTGTTAATTTAAGCTCGGAAAATATATTCACAAAACGTAAACGAAAATAGGTGAAAACAAATCTTAAAAAAACATACAAATGAACCAAAAAAATTCTAAATAATTTTGTGAATGATGCAAAATTGCGAACAGCAATACAGCGTGAACTCTATGTAGCAAAAAACATTTCTGAACCTTAAGGTTATCTTAAATCAGATAGATTTTGTTTCTCATATATGATGAATGATTTCGTAAAACGGAGGTCATATGTGTTCATAAAAGGCCATATGTGCCGGAGGTCATATGTGCCAGTGAGTAAGAAATCATTATTAAAGAATGCAACTTACACAATCTGTGGTCTGTAATAATTTAAAAAATATATATATCATAGAATTTTTGATATCCATCTTGATTAAAAAATTTTTAAATAAAGAGTGAGATTTTTTCTATAAAACTGAACGGGGATTTTCTTGAATATTGGATTTTCTAAATTTTTAATTTACACATTGACAATTTTAATCACAAATTTTAATTTAATTTACACATAATTTTCTCGAATTTTTAAAATTTATATATTGATTTAAATTATATGGACAATAACATTAACCTCATTTCTAAACATTTCTGATAATTTCCCATTTTGGTTTTAATTAGATATTAAATTTTAATTCTAAGTAGAATAAGTTGAATTAGATGGTATGGATGATTTAACGAATGGACATGTTAGGAATAAAAATACGAAACATAGGAATCAACTGTCATGTGACCACAGTTGCCGAAAGTGTAGCTACATGTGATATATGGCATGTAACTGCGTATTGTTTTATAATGAGCTATGATAGCTCTTCCTTTTTCTTTCAAGAAGTACAGTTTACTTTAAGACAATTTTAGGTATGGATATGAAAAGATTTCATTAATTCTCCAGGTCGATGATTTCACGCTTTTGAATACTTTCTAATCTAGGCTCAAATCTTTCATAAAGCTCTTTTAATCTCTCAGAATAAATGCTTGTAATCTGAGTTCATTCTTCAAATCATGCGGTGGTATGCAGCAATGGATTTGATTTATATTCATAGACTTTTGAGAAGTTATATTAATACTTGTATGTGCCATCTATTCCGAAGTTGGAGAAAGTCTGAGTAAATTAATTATTGTATTATTTATTTAATTATTATGTAATTAATCGTATTATTATTAATTTATTATATTACTTAATAATTACTTTTACATGGTAAGTGAATTTCCTTTATTAATTATAAATAATTAAAAGAATCCACAAGATTATTTCTTATAAAGTTGGTCTAATTTTTCTATTGCTTCTACAAAAAAGAATTTTTATGATAAGAATGATTTATTTGCCAGAAATCTTATAGAAGCTTTAATTTGATTTTGGAAATGCAAAGAATACAGAAAAAGTAAATAATCTTATTTATTTAATAATAAAAATTAAAGAATAAGACGTCTGTGCGTGGTAAATATCTTTTGAATCTGAAAGATCAAAGTCGCACATATATTTACTATAAGACAAATTATTGTCTTGTCTAATGTAAGATTACTTTCCTTATAATTGTTATTATTAGACGATAAGCAAGACAGTAAAAAACACTTTAGCAAGAATATAATTCAGGTCTTTTTACATTCTTTGACGATTTGTATTATTATGTGAGAACCAGACATGTATATGAAGAAAAGATACATAGTAAACAAAACGTGCATTACTGAAAAGACAATGAAAGCTTATGTTTAGATAGACGATTGATCTAAAACGCTTAGGAACTCAGATATATTAGCGTCGTCCAAAAGAAAGTCTTTTATGCCTTTTTTAAATGACGGGAGGATGAGATCTATGTGATCACTTATTTTATTTATTTTTGTTTTGCTTTTTAAATCTTCTTTCGTTAACGATCTACTTATTCTTCACATATAATTTTGTTGAACAACAAGAGTCTAACACAGGAGTATCCAAATTAATTTAAGATTATGATCTTGATGCCATTTTCGGAGTGGTAAAAAATTTGACATATCTGTGGTATATGGCTGAATATGTTAGAAGAAATTTGGTATAAAGCAATTAAGAATGGGATTCCTTTAAATGAAGCAGAAGCGGTAAAATAAGTTAAGGAGGTTTTTGGACTCCGTTGAGCAGTCTCGGTGCACAGTAATCCAATTCTTATTTTAAAAAAGTGTTATGGGTTATAATTCTAGATTGAATTATACTAGAATATGTTTTGGAATGAATATTCTTAATGATCTGCCCAGGCAATAGCAATAATTTTGGAGAAATAATAACGCATTTCACATAAGTAAATTAATAAACAAAGAGTGGACACTTTAACGAATCTTTTTCAAAATGTGGTACATATTTGGGATTGTATAGTTTAAATAATTTGCCAAATTCTATCTTCCTAGTTTGTGAACTATTTGAACTATGAGAAAGAAACAATTCTAAAAGTTGAGAGTTTAAACTCACAATATCTAAAACATGGAATGTCTTTAAATGTCATTAGTATTAGTATACTTTCCTTTATATTAAAATGATTTGCCTTTGATTAATATACTTTGTAATTGATTTTCGCGTCCTAAACCAGTAACAAGAACATTGTGTTTTAAATATTTAGTTTTTTTTAGAATCAAGTTAAAAGATTTTATAAAATGCATTCTTTTAAAGTAATTATTCACAAATCAAATAACATATGCAATGCACAGTACATTAAATTTTTTTAGTATATTCTTTAATAAAAATAGCATAAAACTTGCGAAATTGCCAAGAGTAAAAATCAAAATAAAGCCTTTTGAACAACCGTTATCGAAAACATGATATGGTCTGATTTTCCCCTCCTCTTTGTATATATTGTACCATTGTCTTTTGCTAGTCTATTGTTGATGCAATTCCTGCAGATTACAATTGATGGACCGTCCGCTGTTTCATCGTAAACAGATATATATAAAACTGCAATACACCCTATGCAGTATGAGATGCAATAGAAAGTTGATGTTTGTACTGTTTCGCTTTCTCTAAGAACGAACGGTATGCGGAAATATCTTTGTAATAGGATACCAAGTTCCGGAGAAAAGGTAAAAAAATGACGCAAAAAAAGAAAAGATATTTGGACGATGCTAGAATAAGTTGTAACTTGTTTATTTTGAATGCATTTTTTCTACCAGAAGGTATTTGGTGCTTCTTTTATTTTTTCTTCATTATTTATCATAAGAAATTGATAAAATACTACATTGATTGATGTAGGTCTACTGAGGATAAGACTTTTAGGGTATTTATTTTATCTGAAAATACTTTACTTTTAATATGTTTTCTTCAAAACTGGTGTTGCAAAGTATTTGTTAAAGAAAGGGATGTCATTATCTAGAGTTTGCAGAAAAGAATGAAATTAAGGAAATGTTTAAATATGGTAAATTCGCATCAGATTTCTATATTTGACAAAATATATAATAAATTTCGGAAGTTTTTTTAGTCATTTATTTCATTTTCCCCACTTGTAATATATGAATAAACATTTCCCATCCAACTCTTTTTTTGCCTTATTTTTCCAAACATGAAATGCAAAAAGAGAAAATATTGTACCGTCGAAAAATTCAAATTGGCGTTTTTGACAAATTTTAACATTTTGGACATTTCTGATTCCGAAATTCATATTTTAAAATTTTACATATTGTATTAGGATGGGTGAATCTTTATCCAAGGATCAATTTATGATTGTTATTTGCTTGTGCTTGGTTGCCATTTGCAATGTATTGATTCGCCGTCACACAAGCATACAAAACATGGACGAAAATTGCATAACTTTTACGAAACCACGGAATATTACCGCTATCAAAAAGCTTGGTAGTTGTGCTTAATTACATCGGTTTAGCACAGAAAAGTCTTATCGGAAAAAGAAAAACCACTGCTCACTCTTCAACTATATAGTTTATGGAGTACATACAACGCCATCTATAGAACATTAATTAGTATATTTTGGATATGATTAATTATACAAAAGTTTATACTTACAAAAAATAGAGTTACATGAACATATATCTTTCGTTTAGTCGGCTCCGAACTCAATAACTCAAATTTGTTTTGAGTTAGAGGTAGATGAAATTTCCCACGTGGTTTTGTAAACAAATCTATAGAATTTATCAAATTTTCTGCGAATTTAATTCATGGTAATTTTTTCGGCTTTGCTTCTTTGAGGAAAAATAAATGAGAAATATAATTTGTAACATCTCGCACAAGATAAGCAAATTCTAAGTAAAAGCTTGAACCAGAACCCTCAAATAATTGATTATCTGCCTGTCTGTACATTTGTATACAACTATAGAAATAAGTAAAATACGCAACGATTTAGATGAATGAAAATCGATAGAATGTATTAGTCAAAAATGTAGATGTGTAAATCAAATTTTGAGCGAAATCTTTCAAAGTACTGACCATCTATCTAGCTGTATTTTCGCATGCATGTGCACGATTATGCAAAGCATAATGACATAGATACATAAAATTTGATACGATATGTTGTTTTTGAAATTTTAGCTCGATGTAATAATCTGGTATCATTCTAATGAAAAAAAGAATTCGTAATGTACATTCTGCTTCTTTACTATGATGGGAAACACAAAATTTTCATGTACAAAACTCTGAAAATAAAAATAGGAATACTCGTAGCATGCAAGATCTACAATGTTATATGACGTGAAAATAATACATTTATAATAGTGTATGCACGAAGGTTCCGAGGAGACCATTTCCAATTGTTTTTAATTAGATTGCTCATACTAGTTTAAGTAGACATTTGTGTTTTGATTAAATTAATTTCTTAAACCTTCGTTAGGGGCACCAGTTATTTTTTTCATATTAAACGCATGGGAATCATAGATCGCTACTTCTTTTTTACGCGCGTATCTTTAATTTTTAAATGTTGTGTGCTATATATGAAAATTTTTCATTACTTTTTATTATTACGGTTAATTATTATTTTTTCAATTTATCATTATTTAAGAATATATTATTTTACATTGCTTCGAAATTGATCTCATCGAAAATTCATACTTCTTAAAAGATATCGTGGAGCAAAAGTAAAATCCCTATATTACTCTTACCTATGTTAGACAACCATTCGCGATTTTGGAAAGACTTACTTCCATCGTGAAATCTATTTTGTATAAAATCATTATTATAGTATATAACTGAAATGTTTTTGCAAATATAAGTAAAAAAATTAAAAAAAGAAATAATAAGTGGAAATATTAATTGGAATCTAAAGTCTGAGAGATCAAAATTATGTTGTTTTTGAAAATGGGCAATCGTAACCAAAATCTAATCTGTCCATTTTCCTTGTTGCTCCATGAAGTAAGCGAGAATATGAAACTTCGCCAACTGATGAAAATGAAGCACACAGAATATGCTCTAGCACAAACTATACCCTCTGATGGATTGCCCGTGGTTAATGGAGAGTCAAATGCTGTCTGACAAAAATTCTTAGGGGACATTCATTTACTCTTGCATGATGAATTGCTTCACTGATTTTTTGGTAAATCTGAGCGGAATGCGTTTCTATGATATATCGTTTTGTAATTTATTTGCAATATTTTCTTTCCTTTAGTAGCATACTATAAGTTCCGCATACATTTTCGTCCGATTTGGATCCTAGTTCCTAATTCGAATGGGATGAATTCCGTTCTGACCTGTAGCAGATTTTGATATTCTGTAGCCTTAGGCAATGCAAATTATGAATCTCCTCTTATATTGAAGTCGATTTAATTAATGTTTTGATAGATGAAATCTATTAAGGGTTTTTTTAATAATTTGAACAGATAAAAAGGAATAGTATTCAAAATTTCTTTTGTTCTCAGCCTTCAGCTCATAATCCCTTGTTCTCGGCTTTCAACATCTCATTTTAATTTCACCTTTCAACATATTTAAAAAATATCAATGATATATTTCAGGTTAATAATATTTTATTTAATTCATTTCAGGGAAATGTATATATTTTTTTATTTGTCTATTACGACTCCAAACGGTCCACTTAGAAATAAAGATTCAGTGTTTATAAATTATGCAATAACTAAGTAAACGTAATGAGACTCCTACGAATCTGACCTACAAATGATAAAGTGTTACTATTGTCCTAATTTTTTATAATCAGTAGAATTTGTAATTTTTTTGCGAATTTCATTGTTTGACAATTATGAAAATTAAATTTAAAAAAAAAAATTCTTGCTTCTTTGTCTTAGACCAACGGCTCTAAGTAGTTGCCCGGTTGGAAATCGACACTGCCTTCGATATTCATTCAGAATATCAAACACCATTCAATAAACTCTTCCAGTTGTAATCATCTGTTCATACAATTATTGTTCAAATTAAAAAAAAGACAGCAGTGCATTTCTCCTTTTCTTGAAATTAATGTTTTCTGTATCAACATTGAGTGACAGGAAGAATGAGGTTAGTCTTGAAATGCATTGATAGAAGAAATAAAACGAATTTTTAAAAATATTATTTTTACTAGGATATTTAATTTAATTACTTTCTTCTTTCATGTCGTTAAGATATAATTCTAAATTATTAATATTTCAACTCTTGAAATCAATATTTCCTGAAATTTACATTTAAGGGTTAGCAAAAGTATAGAAATGAAATGTAATCAAAATAAATAACTAATTGAAAAAAATAGATTACGAAGTTCCACTTTTCATAACACATAACATTTTATAAAAGATTAATTTAAATATTAAAAAAACAGAATATAGTATGCATTTACTTAATCGTATTGAGTCAAAAAGACCGAAGCAGAATTGAGTGCTTCTAACTGACAGAAAGTAAAAGATATTCAAACATTATTTTTAAGCAATAATTTCATTACATGACCAAATTCCCTTTACATCACCTACTCACATACGCTTGAATACACATGCACGTATAAACACAAGCACACACAGCTTTGCATTCATAAACCTATTTAAAATTTCATCTATATTTTATTTGCTTTATTTTAAATTACTTTTTCCCTTAACATTTGCAATTATATTCGTTGATTTTATGAGGAATTACTGCAGTAGGTAGTAGAAGAAATGTTTAAATAAATTATATTGTAATTATATATATAATTAATTAGCTATATATAATTTAATTAAATGATGTAATTATATATATAAGTTAATTAAATAATATAATTATAGATAATTTAATTTATAATCAATTATTTTATATTTAATTTATTATATATAATTTTATTAAATAATGTATTTATATACAAAATAGAAATCGATAAATATTTTATGCATGGCCATACCTATGTGGGAAATAGACTCTACTTACGGATATTTATAAAATGAGCAACATTCAAAAACAAATTAAATTTGCAAACTTAGATTTCACGCATTAATTTATATTTAAGATCATGATAAACATAACCTTTAAAAATTAATCATTATCTGAAAAATTCTAGAAGATATAACAATAACGTTAATATTTTATTCAAGCTTGAAGTATTCCACGTGTCTAGGTCTACCCTGTGTTATTAGGGTGTGTTAATGGTCCTTACCTATTGAAAAGCAAACTTTTTTTTTATTTAAAGTAAACATTTTTATTATTACATTTTTAGTTAATTATCAAAATGTCATTCTTAATTTAAATCTTATTAAGAACTGAATAATAAATATAGCCTGCATTTTTTCATTTAATGATACATTTTAAGACCATGTATTTCAAATTTAATAAATGTCATATATATTTTCTGTGGAGAAAATCAAAGAAAATTATACCTGATGCTAGTTTGTAAGTCGATTTTTGTTGCCCATTTTTCATAAAACTATTAATTTTCCAGTATAAGATGTTAATTATCTGCTTATATTTTAATTTACTGAAAGGATAATTCTTTATTGCTGCTAAATGTATTCTTCCAAGAATTGATAATTTGGAAATTGCATCTCGTAAAGATAACGAGGGACAGCAATAAATATTCCCTTCAAGTATGTAATCTGCATTTGCTTATCTAGTTTAATAAAATGTCAAAGCTTATTTGGGATAAACTTGATTTTGATAGTTCACCATGGATCTATTCTGGAGCTACTATTATAGACATTTGTAATTGTGACTTTTCCTGATTATAAAAATAAAATATGGCCAACATATGAATTTTTCTCATTTTTCGTCTATGATTATGAAGAATTTCTGAAGTTTTATACGTACACAATGAAAGTGTAAAATAATACAGTAATGGAAACATATGATAATAGTTACTAATTTTTATTATCCCGTATCGTACAGCTAAAATCAATTCAGAAAGAAATCATTTCCTCCACTATTCAGGAATATTTTTTGTCAGATGATGCTAGCGACCTAACATGCCAAATTATTTGATTTGTGACATATTTAATTAGCGCAAGACCCATACAATCAATTTTAGATTTTTCCATATAAAAAATAATGAATTCTTTGACTTTTAAAAAGTAGGACTTCTTACTTCAAGGATGAAAAATACCAGATCAAAAAATAAAATTAAGGAAAAAATACATTATATTTGCAATTACATAGAAATAAATCTCTTTAAAACATCTTCGCCTCGCCCATTAATTCGCTATTTATGATTTTAAATCATGTTATCTATCACATTTCTAAGGTTATTTTATAATAAATTTCTATACTGATTAATTCGATAAAATCAATTAACATTTCAGTTTAAAACTATACATGGCGCAGTATTCATAAATATATTTTCAGGCCGTGGTGAAAAAAAAAAACAAAAAAACAGTGAAAGCTTTCAACATATTATAACCTATAAAATAATATTTTGAAAACGTGATTGACTGGCTCAACATAATTCTCACATGTAAGATAAATGCATATCACAAGGAGACAATTACATCGTTCTATATTAATCTTAGAATCCAATGTTAGTATAAAAGGAGCAATGCAAAATTTGAATTAAATTAAAAGGTGGTTTTTCCCCATTTAAATTGTTATATTTCTATTCAATAGTATAGTACACAAGATTGGGTTATGAAATAACATAACATATAGGGTAAATGACCTTCATGACTTTGTTGGCACATACGCACATTTTTGACGAAATTTTCCATGACAGTTTTACAAAGATCTGGTGAAAATTCGTTGATGTAGCGTTGAATTTCCTCCTTTAATGCATACGAGCTTGTGGGCTTGTTGACATAGCCCATAAAAAAAATAGCCCTTCTAGAGGGCAAATTGTCAGATTTTCGAACTGGCAAAGAGACTTTCATTATTTCTGAAGCATTCTTCAATATTGAAAACATGTTATTCTATCGTATGACGCTCCATTTTTACTAACCTAAATAATCAACTGTCAAATGGTTTCTTAATAGGGTTGATAAACTTCATTGCTGGGATGGTGACAAATTTATATCTTGCTTTGGTTTCGGGACCTCCTTTAAAAGATAATGTATTTGTCTAGCAGGAATCGCATGAAAAGAATTAACACTTACTATCAGATGAGATGTCTTGAGATGAATGAAAAACAGTATGAAACCATACATCTGATCATGGTGAATATTAAGTTCTCGAATACCAATTAATAGTTTAAATGATTAACAGAAAATTTCTTTACTACTTGTGAATATGTAATAGCAGAATAATATAGTATCCCTGAATAAAAATAGAATAGAATAGATTACATGAAAAGACATCGTATATGCGTTAGGGACAGAAATCTCATTCGTGAACCTTTTAAAGCAGGCGAGACAGTATTATCTTCCATCATTATATATAAAACTGAGTTAATAAAATAGTTAACCATCGATCTATACGATTCTGGCTTTGCATACATATTACAAAATAAACCTAGAATAAGGTCAAGAAAATTAAAAATTAGGATTTATGATGGCTCTCAAAGAAAACTGCTCTTCATTTTATGGACTCTTTGAATGAGACGATGAAAAGTGCGTATAAGTTCATAGTTCTTGTAGACAAAAGCTTTCGGGGTCACTATAAGGCTGGAAACTCTGTTGATTTAGTAAATAATTAATAATTTTAGAATCCTTTGGCCTGATACAATCATAAAGATTCATTACTCTTTGAGGTATTTAGATGTTTTCCTTTAAAATATTGGTGATCTAGTGAAGAACTTGCTGAACGATTTCATCATGAGATAAAGAAAGGATATGCTGATATCAGGCAAATTGGATATTCATTTCATGACAGAACAGACTTCTATTAAAATCTGTAGAAAGACTGGATAAACAAGAATATCAACATGCAACCCAAACAACAAGAGAAATGACAACTTAAAAACTCTCTAAGGAAGAAGTTTTCGGAATGGTATAAAAGCTTTCTTTTGTATTTTCTCGATTCTAATTTTTAGTGGAGTTTTCGTAGATTTACTGAAGTATTTCTATGATTTTTATAAATCTTTTTAGTTTAGTTTATAAGTTTATTTTTGGTTAACTTCTGTAATATAAACCCAAGCCGGAGTCCAGGCATAGGGGTAGCGAGTCCTGCCCTTGATCTGAGGGTCCTGGGTTCGAGTCCCGGTTCGGAGATGGTTGTTCTTCTGTGTTCTATCTGTGAGGTGTGTTAATGCTCTCCCCTGTAAAAAAGGGGTTGCTTTTTCGTAGCTTTTCCAGTAGATGGCGCTACTGAAAAAACAAAAGACGCTCACTCTGCTTAAATTGCTGACAGATAACTGCAGGCTTGTAAAGTGCCACAAGCACAACCATTTTGGCATGTTCTTTGAAAATCTTGTCAATACTGTCATAGAACAAGATGAATGAGTTAGCCAGGACAAAAAGACAATGACAACCATTTATAGAATAGATAAGATAATAATAATGTAATGGAATGTTTCTAGAATCTATAGAGTGACTGAATAAAAAAGTTTACTCAAGAATATTAAACAAAAGCAGTTTTTTAGAAGGAAAAAAATAAGTTTTTTTTTATTTTGGTTTTATTTGCATTCTTTTACATTCTATATTTTAGTTTAGTTATTTTATCTAATCTTAATTGAACTGCTCCATATTCATATAATCATTATTGTAGTTTCTAAGTCATAATCATATAATCTATAAAAGAAAAATAGCATATAAAATTTGTATATTTTATAAAAGTTTCTAATAATTTATTAAGGGGAACTATATTTTAGTTCAATCATTTATTCAAAACTTAATTTAATGTATCTTTTTAACAAATTAATGCCATCTTTTTTAGAAAAAGAGTTTGATGGGCCAAAATTAAACTCCTCTTTCGTTTTAGCACTTGAAATATGTATAAAAATAGTTTTAAAAGATCTCTAGCTCCAAAATATGAAGAGGCGTGTGCACTTCGGAGATATATTAAACTCATATAGGAAAATAATATTTTTTATATACATATCTTCTGTCGGTTATATTTGTAGGTTCAACAATCATATTCACTAATTATTTAATCAATGTATTGATCTGGCATTTATGATTGTCTAAATTAATGGCATGTGTTATCACTAAGCGATTATCAATTTATATTTTCGTATATGTGTGTCTTGTGTACATATGTGTGAATGCATGGACGTTTATGTTATCTAAGTTATCAAAATAATTATATATATGCCATTATGGTTCAAAATATTCTCCTATTCAAATATATTCATATATTCAAAATATTCTTCAATTTATTCAAAATATTCTACTTTTGGTTATATTCTCTATAGGTAACATATATTATTAAAAGCCGTCTTTAATCAAATAGTTATTTTAAACATTGAAATAAAGATGGTTCTTTACCATTGATGCTTATTTAATCGATTTAAAAATAACTATTCACAGTTTATTAGTTTAAATTTACGATAATCTCATCAATATGCAAGTAAAAACTTGTTCAATCGGTAATTAACCGAATGAAAAGTTATTTGTTTCAAGCAAAATGTAATGTTTTGTGCTTGTATTATATGGTATAAAAAATCAATAAGATATTTTAAATGGCCATTACAAAAACAATTGACTACTTTTATCAAGATTTCACCACTTTTTATCAATGGATAAGTGAGAGTATCATCTTGAAATTTCATAACTCATTAAAACAATTTTTTAAAAACATTATCTTATGCTAAAAATAATGCTGTGTTAAAATTCAATCTCTTGATTTTTGCGAATTTCAAACTTTTCTGAGTACGAAAAATAATTTTTTTAGTATTACGGCTGTTTGTAAAATACGAAAACTCATGCACAATTTGAGCTAGACAGTTGAAACTTGGTGTACATCATATTTATAGAATTGGGCTTTACATCATATTTATAGAATTCAATCGAATCTTGAACGAAATGCATTAAAAAAGGCTATCTTTCTAGTTGTTCGAGTGCAAGCAAACTCTAAATTGACAAAATGTAAAAAGCCAAGAAGCTATATGATTGAGTACAGAAGTTCAATATCCAAAATCTAAATTCTCTTCAGATTATATATATATATATATATATAAAGGGTTGGCCGTCTGATAATCTGTACTTTCTTATGCTATAGCTCATAAACTAATTGACTTAAAACAATAAAATTCCGTATGTGATCTTGTGAATATAACTGCAGTTCCATGTCAAATTTTGGATTCCATCAGTTGAAAATGCTTGAAAAGGTATTTCATCGTGATTAATTTAGTTAAAGTGCAATATTAACATCATTTTGCCACTATTGTTCGTTAATGCCACGCAAGGCATTCGCGGTCAAGACTTTTTCTGGAAAATATACGATCAAGTTACGAGGAGATCGCTTGGTATATTAACCGTATCTCAGTATTAAATTGACATCGATTGCACTTTTTCACAACTATTGCTGTCAATGCAATCCCCTTTATAATACAAAAGTACATTTATTAGAAAATATTTTGGAATGTTTCATACAGAAAAATCTCATTGTTTTATCGCGGCTTATATCTTAAAAGTGGACTACTCATTTATTTTATCAAGGAACAATATTTGAATGTATTAGATGTTGACAACGTAGAAGTATTCATCGATGTTCAGATTAACTAGACAATTCTACTTTGAGAATACCTTCATGTATGAAGTTTATTTGAATTATCAAAGGAATTTAGATTATGTTTAGTGAATCAAAATGTCTTCTTTTTATATATTTAAGCATCTTCATATTAATATCGTGACCTGAGGCATATCTTATCGAAATTTTATTAAACAAATAGTTAGGATATTTTCCTGCTCTTCACTAATTTTCTGTTCATATCTTTTTATTAGAATATATGAAACATAATGTGTATATTGTTTGCCTGCTACAATTAGCGAATTAATAATTTATACAAGAATAATGAGTATAAATACCTAATAATAAATTAGCATTATTTACAGAAATTATCTGATTTCCTAATCGGGAAATTTAAACCAATTTTGAAAATAAAATATATAATCTTCTGATTGAATATAAAATAATTTTAAATAATATAAATATGTGCTTCTAGAGGGATTTATGTTTGTGTTTCGAAGAAATATTTTTTCAATTTATACCTAACTTAATGTATATCTATTTTACATTGGGTCAATATGACCCAATGTAAAAAATCATTTATTTTTACTCATAAAATTTTACTTTTGTTTGGAATAATTCAAAAGAAAAGAATAACAGTATTTTCACTTAATTTATCGTTTTCGAAACCTGTTCCATTGACGTATGTGTTTTGTCACATGACAAAAGAGCGGATGCAATGTCAAAAAGTTGATACGATTTGAAAGAGGCCAAATTATTTGGTCTTATTGCAAAGTTTCTTTTTTTTCTGCTGTATTTAATTTTCTGATATACTGTAAAAGAGTGAATGTGAGAGATATTCCTGTGAATGTGAGAGAAAAAATGGGGAATGGCTTAATTTTAAGTCACTCTGATTTGGCTAAACTAATAATTTAATTTCTGACAGCGAAGAAGTATCCAAGTATGAAAATCAAACAAGTGATGAAATTGTTAGTGAAAGTTCTGACAACGATTTTGATACCAATATTTAACGAATGAACTGTAAAGAAACAATGCAGTACGCGAATTGTGAAATAAAGTGGACTTCCCATTCTTTTCAATCAATAGCTGCTAATATTACAAAAACTTCTCCAGCGGTCACAAGATATGCAAGGGCAAGAATAACAGACGTAAAAAGTAAATTTGAGGTAGCATTCAGTGCTACAATTGAAGACGAAATCATAATAATGACTAATATTGAAAATGAAAAGGTTTATGGAAAAAAAGTGGGAAAATATCGACCGAAAAATTTTTCAAGCATATGTTGGATTATTATTGTTATCTGGATCATATGGAGGAGTGAAAAATATGGATAATAAACAAAAAGCTTATGTGATATAGAAACTGTCAGAAATATATTTCGTGCGACAATATCCCTTGAGTTAGCAACAGACCTGACAAAATACCATTAATGATTTTAGATCACAATTCAAGTAAAGTTGTTGTGGATACTCTTGATTAACTTTTAAACACATACTCTTATAAAATAAAAACAAATCGCTAGTTCATAATATTCTATAACTTGCTTAATACTTCTGGGTACATTGCATTTGTTCTATGGACTTCAATACCTAATGAAG
The DNA here is from genome assembly GCA_026543865.1 of Argiope aurantia. NCBI lineage: Eukaryota > Metazoa > Arthropoda > Arachnida > Araneae > Araneidae > Argiope > Argiope aurantia. Next base: position 92,383 of record JAPMOR010048559.1, on the reverse strand, counting down.
GGAACGAAAACAAATTGACTAAACCAAGGCTATTTTTAGAAGAACTGAAAATATTACTCATTTTTCCACACATTGAAGCAAGGTCACACCTACCAAGAAGAAAGGGTTCAATAAAAATAGAGAAACGAATACAGAGAAAAAGCAAAACGTACCATCGGGATTTGCTGAGAATACTTCAATGCGTATTAAACGTGCAAGGTACAAGTTCTGCCCAGGAAGCAATGACATCAAAACTAATGTTATGCTACTACTGTAAGAATCGTATTTGTAAATCTCATGTAATATATTACTGTTCAGATTGTAAATAAAGGTAGGTTTCAGTTTCGAATATTTTTCAGTTATTTTTGTAGATGCTTTATATTATTATTGTAAATTTCAATTTCAAATATTTTCTGTTATTTTTATAGATGATTTATATAATTAGCTGTATTTTTAAACTTACATTTCTGTTGTTTAAACCATTTCTTAAATGACACCTGTCATTTACTGCTAGAAAGGTTAGTTTTCTAAATAGGGTCATATTGATCTGAACGCTACATACCTGTAGTAAATACGAACAGAATAGCAGGGTTAAGATATTTTTAAGAAATTTATATTTAATTTTGGAACACGGTTTAAAACCAAGTAAAAATTTTCGTATTCATCTATCATGTATTACCAGTTAAGGCATCATTACGGAAAATGAAAGCACCCTCACCCTTTCGCCTAGTAAATATTCTTGCCCTTACATTTCAAATATATTAATAAAATGTACAAGTATTTGCAAATTAAAATTTGAATGAACACATAACAAAGAAGGTAAGATATTTATGCTATTATAACAAACTCCGATATATAAATCGAAACATAGAACAAATTTGCTTCGGATAAATATTGTTTTCTCGGAATTTCCAAAATGTCCGTGTATTTTACTGTTTTTAAGGTCATTGAATCGTCCAGAAATACATTTATTGTTATTATAATATAAAATATTTTTAATTAAAATTAATTCATTACATTAATGTCTTTTAGATTTTTTTTATGAAATCTATATTAAACTATTTTTTAGAACACGCGAAATTGTATTAAAAGTTATACCTAGAAGCCATAAACTTTACCATTGTTTAAAGTATGATGCTTCAGGACATATGTGAATATGTTCAGCTTAGGTTATTTCCAATCATATTGCTCTAGAAATTATTTTCCAAATCGGCGGTTAAATATTTCTTGTTAAATATTCAATTTTTTTTATGTTTGTTGTTTTGAAAAATAATTCCTAAGAAGATTAATGAAGTTTGGCAGACAAATATATTTCTAGGAAAGTAATGTGCATAATCAATGACATTTTGAAAATTAGGTAATCAAAGAAATGGCAGTTGAGCAAATCATGAAGTCTCAGGTCGGGATGACTGCTTTTAACTTAAAATCGTATGATTTCCATTTATATCGTTTGCAGTATCAGTATTAAAATTTTGTTCTGTATTAAAACTTGTTATCTATCGCATAAAAATATATTGAAGTTAACTTTTTTACGTCACTGCGAAGGCTTTAGATATGTTTACACACTTTTTATGCCACTGGAATAATTAAATTTGCGCGCAAGTATTTTAATTTGATTATCTAAAAATTGTTTTGGAAAATATCAGAAAAAATTGAACAATGTTTAATTCATCGCAATTTCTATTGTACAAGTATTCAAATACCAAAAAATAATTCGAAGACGCGTATTAAAATAGAATTGAGTAAAAGCCATGGTCGGATATTTTCAGGTCTCCTAAAATCTCCCAGTCTCTTAAAACTATATAAACAAGGATTCCTAAACAAGAAAGTATGCGTCACTGTTATCCAATTAAACTTATTTAGAGAAAGGGAGGGAACATTTCCCAGTATTATTTAGGCATGTCGGGCACACGTCGTTGGTTTTTGGAAGAGCATTTGGAGCATTTTATTATTGATATAGTTAAGTAAACAATTTCTGTACTACTTTTCAATCGCCCATGAAGTCATATTTTGTTTTAGTCTTTTCTATCTATAAACCAATTCTATAGATTAAATATAGAAGAAAGATGGAATCTAGTTAAAATATCGTTGGAAATTCCACAAATTAGCTGTGAAAAGGGTGTGAAGTTTTACAGTTATTGTAATAATACAGTTGTACTGTGATATAGGCAGATGCCAATATTCAATGAATCCCACTTATGTTGCTCAAAGTATAAATACTACATCCCAAGTGGATGAATAAGGATGCTACAATTATAAATAATTCTAAAATAAAATACAAATTAATGCTATACGATAAATTGCTTAAATTATTTATTTAGAAATTTTATACCTGAAATTTTCTATTTTATAATTATGCTATTTTATACAAATCTTAACATTAATAAAAAAATTATTTATTACCTAGGTGAAGAATATAGGTATTTAGTATCTGTTCGGATGTGGGATGTATTTAGTATTCAAGGATTTGCACATTAATTGGTCAAAAAGAGATTAAAAATTAAAATGTTGAATGTCTGGTAAAACAAACATCACGACCAGTATAATGTACTTAAACATATATGTCTATAATAAGCCCATGAAAAGAAGGTTTCATTCTTAAATGTAGAAATGGGAACAGCAAAAATGATATTCAGCCATGATCTTTCAAAATAAGCCTTAAAAATATATTTACGTCTGCTGTTCATTCAACTATTCAATGTGTGCATTTGTTTAAAAAATCGTGCTGTAATTACATTCTTTATTGTCTCCTATCTGTTCGTAAAGATTATATAATAATACAGTAAAAAAGAATATTCCAGAAGATTGAAAGAATAAAACTGCTTCTTTTTTAAACAAAATCATTTTTAAAAAAGAGTTAGTTTTGAAAATATTTACTCCCGAAATCTCAAGCGTAAATTGTTTCCAAGTTCAGTTTCTTTCTGTTACTTTTTATTTTGTTTTAATGTTGCGTGGAAAATATCAAATTTTCAAATGTTAGAGTTTTTCTAATTCAACAACAAGCAATATTATTGTTATTATTTTAAAACTCCTACATAGCATCCGGAGAATCTGAAAAGGTTTGCGCGTATTATTTTGTAATTTCTTTGTCAACAGTTTGATATTTATATACTTATCTATATATATTTTGCAATGTTTCGATTTTCTGAGTTACTTTTAGAACATTGTTGTAAAAGGAAGATAAAAGAGAAAAAAGAAAAATAAGAAAGTAAAAATGAATAAGAAATTAAAGTTCAATGCAATTCACTTCTAGATTTAAAAGTTGGATGATTTGACATACGTGATGGCGGATATACATTTTAATGAATTTTTAGAGCGTTTTAAACAAATAAAGCGTGTTCAAGACGACACCTGAACCGACCCAATTTCTCAAAGATTCTAGATGCTTGAACAAAGTATATAAATATATATCTGATCCTCAAAATGGTGGATCTTCATGAAATCGTGAATCATTTCCACAATCCAAACATGTTATTCTATGATCCAGGCAGGCGTGTGCATCTCTACTAATAATAAAGGAGAATGTATATGTAAGTTTGTTGGCACTACACAGGAAAGATTGCTTCATCTAAGGGTAGCAGATTTTGAACGATTTTTCTAAAATTTTAATTAATCAAAAATTTTACGACGTTTTGTTATTTTCTCTCGATAATATTATAGCAAAATGATATTTTTGCATTGTTTATAAAATTAAAAAAAATCGTTTTCTATTACTAGCCTGATACAAATTTAATAACTGTGAAATGTTTCCCTCTATTTGGTCAATATTTTAAAAAAATATTTTGTGTTGCATAATTTTAAACAATATATTTATTTTAATGAAATTTGAGTCGTTTTTAGTGTTTAAAACCGATAAATATTTCATATTGTGATTTTCTTCTTTTGTTAAATAATATTAATATTATAGAATAATAATACTATTTATTTGTACGAAGTTTGTATGGGAATTAGTAAAATGAAGTCTCGAATACCTCGAAAAGCAATATGTATTAAGAACGTAGATTAACCATACAGTTATGCCTTTAATGATATATTGTCATGGGAAACTAACCCATTACTTATATTATTGTGCACAGAAAACAAAATTTATATGTTAAAATTACATGACTTTAAGTTTGTAACAGTTTTTTGCTTCCAATTAATTTGCTGGAAGAGCAATGAACATGTTAGGCATAAAAAATGTGATTGAAATTTCACATTATTATTATTGTTACAATTTTCCTAGAAACCAGCTGTCTCCAAAGGCAGCTATTCGTAAAATAAAGAACGGATTTTTTTACTAAATATATATATATATATTTAAAGCAATTGTCTTAGAAGTTTAGCCCCTAAGATTTTAACAGAATAAAAATGGCATTAGCTGTGAAACTTCATTTAGCCTAATCTACTGCCATTTGTTACCTGAAGTATCGCCAAGTGTATATGTTATAATGTATGCATCGGAAAAATTTCATAAGTAAATAATACAATTTATTCAGACTAAGAGATTTCTAAAAAATCGACCATTATCATTTCTTTATATCTTAACACAATCTACTTTTTTCAGTTTAAATTAGCAAGTTTGGTCTTTCCAAAATTTGCAGTCATACTCTTTAAGGGTTGTCCATCTACGCAAATGTGGACTTCGGACAAGGGCATGAACATCACAAGTACTCAGATTTTTATTTTAAAATTCCCGTATATTAATTACTACGTATGCTGTATAGTATAGTGAATGAAACCGAGTATACATTTTGAAAGCCCCTTTTTTTAAGTTATACAATTTTAGCAATAAATTGAAATACTAAATTTATGTATAATATATTTATTTAAATAGTTATCTTTTTTAATTATATCGTTTACATTCATTAGAAAATGCACACCAACAAATGGTTTACCCTTTGAAAAAGTCAATTCAAAATTTGATTAGTATCTAAATTTTAGATACTAACTCTGTGTGCTAAATTTTCTTAAATTCTTTACATTTTATAGATATTATACTCGCTTGTACTTGAATATCTGGACAAACAGAATTTTTTAGTGACAGAAATTTACAAATTTGGTGTAAAGACCACAAGCCAATTTTTATTTGTGTAGTCCAAAACATTTTTCACTTATTTTGTTAGCAACTAAATATAAATACCAAAGAAACTGAGCTTTGTATGACAGATTTTTTTGTTTTCGTAGAAAATATTTAGATACGAATCGCATACTGATTACATGCGAATATTTTAAAATCTTACCTATATATGAACTGGTAATTTAATTGTAATAATCATGAATGCACTTAGTTTAACATGTTATTCGAATTTATTGAATGAGTAATCGCATTGTTGCTATTGGATGTGAACCGATCGTATTCGGATTCGCATAATGTCATATATAGCCTTCTCACAAAATTTTGAGGTACAAGTGGGTTATAATCCTATAAAAACAATGCAAGTACCACAAAAATTTACGAGATGGCGTTATGACAAACTTTTGAGGTACTATTAGGTTATCATCCTATAACAACAATGCAAGTGTCAGAAAAATTTACGACATGGCGTTATATGACATTGCCAGCATGAGAGCAGATAGAAAAATGCTCTAACATTTGGCTATGAAAAAATGTATTTTCTGTGTAAAATCGCGTTTTATCAGAATAGTCACTTATATAGATAAACTTTTAAAAAAAACCTTAGTTAAAAATAAAATAATTTATGATACAAATCTTTAGAGTTGTTTCCGAGGTACACGAAACAATTTTATACATAAACAAGAATTGCTCGTTCAAAGTTACAGGATTAATACAAAATTGTGTCTTTCATGTGTCAAACTTTTTGATAGTTATAATACTGTCCCTAAGGATACTTTGTATATAAGAACGAAATAAATGTACCAAAATAAAATTGCGGTCATACCCCCTTTTCAATATCTATGATTGTTTCAATATTTTTAGAGAAACATGAAAATAAACTTCCAACAAATACTTTACTCAAAATAAAAGATACCAAAATATATGCCCACTTATCCCTATAAAACTTTTTCGAACGTCTTTAAACGTTTCTTCAATCATTTTTTCCCAATTCCAACAATCTTAGAGCTTTACTTTCTAGCCGCGTTTCCCATTTTCTTGTCCCTCTCAAAATCTTTATTTTAAAAGCAAGTGATGCTGAGAATTGCTTTTCTGTTTGCCGGGGGCTGCTTTCCGAGCGTCGCACACCACCCCAAATGTGCTCATATGTGGAATTGGGAAAGACGAGAAGTGCTACTGAGAGGTTGTGTTCGCGCAGCACCCTCTGCCATTGGCCAACAAGTGAAAAATGATTCTGCGCTCAACTGAGCGACAGAACACTGCTGACAGCTGTGCAGCGCGCTCCGGTTTTCAGTTTGCTGAGAATTTTCCGAGAACTGAGACCAGTCTTTGCGCGTCTAACCGCTGGTAAGGAGCCGGCATGCTTCTCCTGACGGTCAACTTTGGTGTCCTCCCAAGAAATGTTGCAGTTCAATTGAATTTTTAGGTAAGATTACTGGAAGTTTATTTTAATATTTCTGATCATAAAACATCCTTATTTTTTTAGTGACATCTGTTGCAATTTCTGAAAAATATGATACAAACTGGAAAAATGCGTGTGTCTATATAAAATAACTAGTTATCACGATTATTTTATTATATTTCTAGTATATCTCTTCCAAAGTTTGGATGTATGCTTTTTTATATCTGATACATTATATCTTGATACTTATCGAAAATTTTCAGATTCTTCTTAATATAATTTTTATACTTTTGAGATATTTTTGACGCGCTTATAGTTTCTCATGCTTGTTGCAGAAATCAGTTTCTAAATTATTTAAATTTGACTGTTAAGCATTTGAAACTGATTTCCTTGTAAACCTTCTTGATCATTTATTTTTATTTATTTTTTTGTTGAATATCGTTATATATATTCCCGATCAAATATAAAAATGTTTAAATGTCTTTTGCATTAGTTGTCAAAATTTGTAATGGAATTTAACAATAGATATAATTGATTTTCAATAAATATATTTAATTATGTGACGCTATATTTTATATTTGGCATTAGAAATTTCGATTTCTTCCTTACATATTTGAATTTTAAAATGACGCTATTTATAGATAAATAAATAGAGAATTTATCCCAGTTACGGTGTTTTATTTTCTTTATAGGTTAGATAAAAAAATTTGAGTCTTTTATATCAGCTTAAAATAACGATGTTCGTCCGAGGAAAAGCATATGAATATGACTGACATATTTCCATTTCTAAGTTATTTACTTATGATATCGTATGATCTCTTTACGGAGTTGTCTAATATTCTGAAAGCTGTACAGTAACATGAAGATATTAGGAATATTGTAGAACATCTTTGTTGATACGGCAATTTATATTTTGTGGAAAAGATGCAATTTTCTAAAAAGTAATATTTTTGGGTACATTTTTAAATCTTGAAAAATAACGATAAGGAAGTTTGAGGCGTTTGCAGTTCATTATTCATTTAAAAACGAAGAATGTCTCTAATGATAAAATTTAGTTTCAGCAGAAAACTAATTTTATACCGCGATTGAATACAATTGTTTCAAGAATTATTAACAACATGTATCGGTAATGATGACAATATTTTAAATACTATTTTAATTTTTACTAAAATTTTAAATAAAAATATTAGTCGATATTTTAATTTTCATTAATATTTGAAATAAAAATATTTGAATAAATTTAGCTTTGCGTACGTAATCGTGTGATGGCACATTCTATTAATTGTCTTAGTTGAAATTACAGATTCTCTATTTTTCTATATTTATTTTCCTACTATTGAAAAGGCTTTCATATGTTTTGTAAAGAACTTCACCTTTTAAATGGAGAGCTATTTTTAAGTTTTGTATTTTTTTTCCCACAAGGAAAAACTAAAAGAGATTAATTTTATTATTAAGCTTTATAGAAAAATATATACGTTAAAAATAGATGAATAAAATTTTATTCAAACAATTTTATATGTTTGATCTAAACTATCCATTCATAAAGAATGTTCTAATCTTAAATATTCAGAACATTTTTTTTAAATTTTACATTTATCATTTCATTCTGTCTGTTCAAGAAAAAATTAAAATATTTTCTATATTTTATTTCATATTATACTCGTCAGTTCGAATTTAAGACATGAAACGATTGTTTTGTAAGAAATATTTTAAACTGAAGTTTATTACTGAAACTGATTTAAGTTATTGAAAGTATTATTTTTGAATTTAAAATGAAATTTAAGGTATATAACTCCTTCAACATATTTTCGTCAAGAAACTGGTCCGTATGTTGCTTTTTTGTTTGAAAATTCGAATAATACTTCGTAGTCCTTTTTGTAATTATTTTTACAAATTAATGGGGATTATTCATGGTGGCGTACTATAAAGTTGGCTTTACTGGAGTTTCTCTGTTTTTGCTGTAGAAATACAACACTCATCTACTTAAAACATCATCTAATTCTTGCTGGGGTAAAAGGAACGATTCTTAGGGGTCAACGTCCTTTGTATTAACTTTCTCAGTTTATCAGGTAAAAGATAGTTGTGAGAAAAATTTGCATGGCGTATGGTCCGAATTGGTGCATTTCATGTTGCACCTCTGCATGCGAATACTACATGCAACCCGGACTCGAAGCAGACTCTGCAACCAAGATATAGGGCCATCTCCATTTCTTCATAAATTTAACTAAGAAAAGCGAATTAACTAATTAACTTCTAAAAAAATATAAACATTTGAAGTGAAAGTACAATGTAAAGTAAGAGTGCAATAGAAATAGACCTAGCAAATTATTTATTTTAAATTTAACTTTTTTTTCGAATGAAATCAAATATTTTTGATGACTATTACATTTTTTAATTAAAATGCCTTTGCTCACAAGATTGACTATTCTTTTAATTTAACTTATATCTTAATACTAACCAGTTATGAGCCAAATTGCCCAAGCCATAATAAATATAAATAAAATCGAAATCATAATAAAATGAAATGAAACAAATCGAAATATAAATAAATATTATATTTTTATACATTTAGTTATCTTTATGTAATAATATTATTTAATGAACTATAAAAGATCATTTTGGAAAAAAATTCCTAAAAATATAAACATCTTATAACTTTAAACGAGAAATACTTGTATATGTATATAAATTATTTCGTTTATCTCAGAAAGGCTATAACGATTTGGATCAAATTTTATAATTAGATAAGATTTTGCTTTGTAATTTTATCAATATGGGTGTCTTACCTGAAGAAACAGGATTTTACACACACATTTTTTATAGCTAACTTTTAGAACCTTTATCTACTGCTTTCATGCTCAGTGTCATACAGCGCCATCTCGTAAACTATTGTGGTACTTGAATTATTATTATAGAATGATAACCTACTGCGGCTGCAACATTTTGTCAGATGGCGCTATATGTCAGTATCCCAATAAGAATACATCCTGCTCACATCAAATAGCACCAATGCAATTATCGTGTAAACCAATTCGAATAATATGTTAAACTAAGTTCATTCAGGAATTTTATTTAATTGACCAGTACATGAGAAGGTGAGATTGAAAAACAGTCTTATGTAATCAGAATGTGATTCATATCTAAATATTTTCTCTAAAAAAATACTGCCAAGTGAAGCTCGGTCTTCCAGATACTCTTTAAAGAAAAAGAGTTAATATTTACTGCAAAAATACAATAAAGATTTAAATTATAAAAAATTTTCATAATTAGTGTTGCCCTAATTTGATTCTTTACCACATGAACAGAGAAATATAAATTCTTCCTGCGTATTTGCGTTTTATACTACCGATCAGTTAAGGACATTTTGAAATCAGTATTTAATTAAGAATCAATGTTTGAAATTAGATAGAAATGCTCATGTGACATCTAAAAATGTTGAAAAAAGGATGGAAGTTGTAGGATGCAGAATTATTATTTTTAAAAAATTCCGAGAGACAATTTAAAAAATTTAAAATTTGATAAAACATGTGAAATGTGCAAAATAAATTTTCCTTATGACTGCAGTTGTATGTTCTCTTCGATGGTTCATTGTTTATTTTAATCTAGTCATGAAAATTATTACCAGCAGCATGTAGCAGGAAATATTCATCCTGACTATCATAGAATGTTAAATAAAAACTGTCCACATTAAATTGCGCTTCCAGGTGCACTATCATACTATTGCAGCTATTAAGTCGAATTTCATGGCTGAAGTGTTACAAATTTGTTTGTACGCTTCAAAAACGCACAAAAAATGTCCTTTAAAAATATAATATCCATTTATAAAATATAATCCTTTATAAATGGAAAAGGAAGTTTAGCTTTACTTTGATAATATCTCACTATTCTACAATTTAAATAAAAATAACTACAATTAAGTTAACGTTAAAATTGATAAGACAGCTAAGCCATCCATTCATTTCATTTACTAACATTTCTATGAAATAAAAATTAGAATCTGTAGATTGTTTAGATATATATCAATATATAATTGCATTGTAAAAAATTTCAATAAAATCAAGATACTATCTTGTTGTTGTATAGATGAACCAATCAACTGCAAAGATTTTACTATATTTTAAAAAAATGTTTAAATGCTCTGTAATTCATTGGTGAAATATCTTTTTTTTTAAATTAATGTATTTGTTTCTTATTTTAAAGTGTGAATATACAGTGCGAGATGAAATCCAAAGTTTAAATGTATATACAAATTAATTTATATTAATATCTTGTAATTTTGTCTTCAATCTTATAATTTAATTTGTCTTTCTTTTATTTGTAAATTTTATTCTCATTTTGAACCAGCTTTTTATTTCTATTATAGTTTATTGATTTCAAAGTTTTTCAAAATGTTTCAGAATAACACAGAGAATAAATGTTTTTTTTTATATGTTTAAAGTAATAGTATACTTGTTTCAGAGTTAATCATACTCAAAATGATACAGGTATGAAAGATTCGTAAAATTCTGTAAAAGAGCTTTAATGGAAAATTGTATTTAAAATGCACATTAAAAATAATCAAGGAGATAAAATATTTAAATAATAAATAAAATGATTAAAATGAAAAAGAAACTATTCTAATAGCAAAGAAATAAATCGTTAATCTGAATTTTTTTCGTTATAAATATTTTTTTCTTGATTTCCAAGATTTTTAATTCTATCATACCGAAAAATTTTTAAAACAGTTTTTTAAAAATATTCAGAATAATAATTTTTCAAACTTATGATAATATTTTATAATAATAATTTATGAAACTTAATGGACATAATACCATACCATATAGGATTGAAATCACGTAAAAATGTTCAACGAAGTATTCTATCAATAAATAATTTTATATTGTGTATTAAATACAACTTTAATCTAGTTAGTAGTTTTCTAATTCTTTGCCTTTTGACCTTTTTAGTATGAAATTTATATTCGATGCAAAAGTAAATTTCTTTATTTTTGAAAATTTAAATTTCTGTCTGGGTAATTCTTTTTGTCATTTATATTAAATCGAATATCGCAAACCAAATGCGCATTTTAACAACCTCATTTGGAATTCCTTTCGAACAACTATCATTTCGATATCCTTATACTTACGTAATCCATTCATATATATTCGTATTTAAAGTAATAAGAGTTCTGGAAAGTATTTATAAATACATTTTCATGAGTAAAACTTTGTTTTGCAATTCAAAACTCGCAACAAATATTTTAATCTCGTACCCAAAAGGATAAAGTTTCATCTGCGGTGAATTTCAATAGACGTTTAAAATAATAAATTGAATGAAGCATCTTTGAATTCTAAAATTCACTTCACAGGCTTAAAAATGAAATGTATGGCTCTTTGCATCCTTAAAACATAAACAGAAAACGGCTTTTTTGTAAGCTAGTTTGACGTCGGCAGTAATAAAATGAGTCCTGTCTGAGACATTCTTTATTCGCTGCACGAATGAAGCGCTTTTTGAAATCTAATACCTTAAAGACAGATCGGAAGAAACAGCGCGGTTCGCAGTTACTCGCTTGATAGGAATGACTTCCTGTAATCTCCAAACAGCAAAAATATAAATGGAAAGATATTTGGAAGCACAGTTATTGTAGTAGAAGCAACAAAATGAAAACTTGACATCATCATAGTGCTGATAATAGTGATAGGAATTTTAATAAAATAGTTTATGTGGCTGAAATATATGGAAGTAAAGAAACAATATATATATATTGGTATATCATTAATATATATAAATATCTGTATATTTCATTAATTTATTTGGTACTATTGTTTTATTACTGTGTTTGGTTTATGGTTTTATATATACAGAGAGTAGCTAATGTGTTGAAGGATTTCTGATGCATTATATATAGCTTTAATTAAATGCATTTTATAATAAAGTATAATTATATATATATATATATATATATATATATATATATATATAATATATTTTTAAGAAACAAACAATGTATTTCAAATATAGATCTTTTTCGATAATTATTTTTCTATAAACAATTTAAATTGATATTCAGCCAAATATCGTTTTAAAACATGTTCCTGAAATCCAAATATTTGCTTTGAAGAAGAAGAATACTTTAACTAATTTTTAAATTTATCATACAAGAACTGATTATCTTATCGAACAATTATGAATTATCTAACTATTGATCATCCGTGTAATAAAATGAAGCAATATCAACATAAATAGGCTAAAAGATATTTTCACGTAACACTGAGGCCACACGTTCTCTATAGCAAAGCGGTTTGGCAAACTTCTGATTTTAGGACATATTTCTTTCAAAATTTCAGAATTCGTGGTGAAATGTGCATAAGGTATTAAACCGCACATGTGATATAATTATAGGCTCTATATATTTTTCAAAATGTTAGAATTTGAAGTGAGATGTGCATGGGGTACTAAACGGCCTTTGGAATTGAACCATAGGTTCAGCATTTTTTCAAAATGTGAGAATTTGCAGTGAGATGTGCGTGGGGTAGTAAACCGCACTTGAGACTGAACAATGGCTTCAGTTTCTTTTTGTTCAAAATGTGAGAATTTGCAGTGGGATGTGCATGGGGTAGTAAATCGCATTTGAGATTGAACAATAGGCTCCGTATTTTTTTCAAAATGTGATAATTTGCAGAGAGTTGTGCATGGGGTAGAAAATCGCACTTGGGATTGAATCATAGGCTCAGCATTTTTTTTTATGTATACCAAATGTTTGTTAAACTACAACCAAGCACACTTAAGAGCAGCCTTGGTACAGCCAATCCAGGTCTTGCATTTGTGCCATCCAAATCCAACTCCTATCAAAAAAGAAGAGGCAAAAATTATTCTAATCGTCAATCGGTGTGAAGCTTAGCAATAAGAAATGCCACGTTATATTCTTCGGTCATTTTCGCAGATTCGGCGATTTTTCCTTCTTTGAACAGTGTGGGATCAAAATTTCGGTTGCAATTGCTTAATCCTGTTTTAATAACAACGATGTCACATCAATATGGCATCTCTGTGACAAACTCTGGAATTTCATGATGTTTGTTTTACTCATTGTATGCAGTCAATTACAAAAGATTTAGTTGAATTTCAAGATACCCTTTACCTGTGGCCGACAGAAAAGTTCCGTCCTGTGCTAGAGGATTAATAACCATTATAACAGCTATCAACAGCCATATAGATTGGATGGACATGAGACAGTACGGCTTACTCTCAAAAATGATTAAGATTTAACTATTTTGTAAAAGATAATGTACTCCTAGATTTATTGTTATTGATATTGATCGATATTGTGCTAAAAGTATTCATACATCATAAGGATTTTTTGGAAACTTTATAAAATTATGATTTGAATTATAAAGAATTAAATAGAGTTATAGAAATAATTATTTTGATTTCAACGAAATATTCGATAGCGAATAAGTTTTTTTTTTCGTTTAGGTATACAAATAAATAATGTTAAACGCACGATACATAGTTGCAATAGTGGTTAGAAAAAGAAAGTTATGTTGGCATACAGAATACTAACTGTTACGGTTCTAAATAAAAGATATAATTTGATAAAGACAAAGTCTATACTCCTGCCTTATCTTAGTATTCGGGCTAATGTGAATGACGGAATAGCAAATAACATTAAAATAATCACTGTGTTTAGTACATTAGTTCACCCCACCCCCTTACAGTACAATTCATGCAACTACCGTTCAAATAGAAATGTGACCCTTCACCAGACTGAAGGTAATTCTACTTTACATTGCTATTATTTGAAACATTTGGATAGGGTTTGAGAACACGCAAACACTGCAATCCCAGCACAAAATAATATGGTGGGAGATTATACCACCACAGTCAGAACAAATAGCAGCTATCTTTAGTTTCGTATAATAACATATGTATCGTAATGTCGTATAATATTTTCAAATGAATAGACTATTTAATTAAAAGTGTATTAGAACATAGCCTGGTGTTTTCTTGAGATAGTAAACATATAATTATTTGAAAGTTACCAAAAAAATAGAAAATTGTAGAACCCCATTTAATCTCACTCCAATGCTGGCTATAGAATAATCAATTTAATATTACATATTTGACATTTCATTAATTGAACCGAACAAAGCCTTTGGTATAACTGGGTTTGTTGGTGCAATGAATAATTTTCTAGATTGGAAAGAAAAATAAGTTTAGATGAATTATAGTCAAGCAAAATTGATAGAAATTATTACGGTATATGTTCTGTAATTAATTTAAAAGTTTATTTATAGAACCACTAGCTTTTTCATTGGATTCAACCGAGAAGAACTCAACCTACATTTTTGCTAATTATAATTAATTTCTTTTCATTTATGGTAACGAATTTATTTTAATACTTGGTTGAACATAAAGGTTTTAATCTCCTGTGCATTGATGATGATAATGGATGATGTAAGTCCTTGGCACTTGATGTTTCAAGTTACTATATAATGTTGCCAATGCCAGACTGGTTTATTGTTGCCAATGCTTGTTTGTTAAATCCAAACTTTTAAGAGCTTTCTCTCTCACTGTCCGATTAAAATCTATTGCACCGAACATCAAATATATCAACGAATATATTTTTTTCTGGTTCTCAAGCGCATGGCATTGGATCTATCATTGTTCCTTAATTTTTTTGTTTCTTTCCAGTTTAAAATTCCTAATCAATCTGATATTTGACGCTAGTTTCTTTTATCAAAAATCTTGTTTCATCTTGGAATTGTCTTGTCATCAGAACTTCGCTGTTTAGTTTCTTCATCAATTTTATTCGCTCTTTCCTCAGCTCATTGAATTGTATTCATGGGTTTTTCAATGTTGTTCTTCATCAGCATCATGTGACGAGTATTTTTGAAGCATTGTGGCGAGACACGTACGATTAAGTGTCTGATTTCTTTCTTATTTACATATATAATGGAAAAGCATTCAGAAATTTAAAAAAATCGATGACTTGCTAATTTTTTCCCATTTAAACTAAATAAAACAGTTTCCAAAGTATTTTTCGGTAATCTCGTCTCTCAAATAGTTTGATTTTATGCTGTTCATGTAGATATTTTTCCATAAAATTATTTTTTTTCATAAAATTATTTGTACAGTGATTCTTTTTAATCAGTATGGCGAGACATGCACAATTCTTTTCCTTTTGGGAATTTTTAAAATAAATCGTTTTAGAAGTTTGATGAAAATTATTAATTTATTTAAAATATCCTACAAAGTAAATAAAACAATTATTCCCTACCCTGTTATTAGTTATTCGATAGAAAAAGAGTCAGTAAATTTGAATATCTAATTAAAACATTTTTAAAAAATTGCAAAACATATTAAAAAATAAGCAAAGCATAGCAAAATAAAATCAGATTAATAGCATTGGAATACTTCATGTGCGTAGTAGAAAGTGTGTTTGCTACTAAATAATAAGAATGGATAGTAAAAATTTTCTTTGTACTTAATGTACAAAGAAAACATAATGTTTACTTATAATAATTTTAAATGTGGCAAATGCATGCAAATGAAGAATTTCATAAAACAATATATTGATTTGAATTTAATTAGTGCGAAATGTGTTTACAAATTTGTTTAAATCAGACAAAATAATATACAATTAAAAATACCTAAAAAATCCAAAAAAAGAAAATTTAATTAATTAACACATTTACACTTTTTTTTATTTAAAATTTTCTATTCCAAAAGTGAAAAAAAAAAAAGCAAATCTTTAACAATTTGTAAACGGTAAGACATTGCCCCTGGAAGTCATAAAAGCTATTTTTAAGTATTTATTACTTTCATTAGTTTATTTTTCCAAATCTTGCTTTCACTCAACGTCTACAAATTGTCTGCTTCGGATCATTTGACCTTCATTTAACTGTATAAACAGATACTTAAAATTGTAGTAAACGGAAAAAAAGCTGCATTTAGCTGCCGCCATTGAAGATTCTTTTGAAACTATAAACAGTTAATTGGATTTATCTTGTTATCAGTAGTTGCAAAAAGAAGTCGCTGGGAAAAACTAATAAAACGTGATAACATCTGAACACATTTTAATCACGTTTTTTCAGAGCTTTAGAAAAATCTCACTCGCTTCATTACTAAAACAAATTGCGATTTATTATTAGAAAATACACATGATGAAATTTCAGAATTCAAATTGATCTTGTGTAAGCTCATTTTATATAAATAGTTTAACTTATTTAATCAATATTGCATTCAGAAGTAATATTTTAAAATTTTTATTAAAAAATTCTGGTGAATTGTGCTATTTGTAGAAGATTTGTTACTAATTTTGTTTTCTCTGGTAAAATAATTTCTCAATTAACAGAAAACATCATTCACTTTCAAATAATTTATTTGATAAATTGTGACTTAAAATACAAGACTACTTTTAATAAACAAATTGATTTCGTTTTAATTTGATTTTTGATATTCATTGTAAAAAATGTGTATCGAAATATAGCTATTACTATCGATGTTGGAAAAGCGATTTATACTGTAATTCTTTCATCTATACATGTTTATAATGTCTTTAAATCAATACACCACGTCTGTTTTTATACTTTATCTTGCATAAAATGTAAGATAATGTACATAAAAAATCGTCTGTAAACGTTAATATAATAATAATAATAGTTAATTATATTTTTCTCACTAAATATTCGTATGTTTTAGACCTCCCTGAATTCGACAATAATGCTTTTGGAATTCTGGCAAACTGTATCGAACCACTATGGCCTAGTGACAAATTATCGAGATAAAAAGAAAGAAAGAAAAAGTATGTTCGAAACCAAATTCCATCAAATAATCGTTGTATAGCCTGGTCTGGTGCTCGCTGAATTCTTCTGGAAGAAATATCTTTCGCTAGTGTGGCGCGATAGCTTGGAATCGTCTCACAACTCAAGTGCAGTCCGCATTACTTGACATCGATTCAAAATTGCTATCGATGCGCTAAAATTGTTTTAGTATTGCGTCGAAATAGGTCGATAATATAATTATGCTTAACATGAAAGTTATAAAATGCGATCAACTCAGAAAATGCAAGTTCATAGGTCCGATACATAACAAAGATGTAGATATGTAGATAGTTTTGAACGATATCCCTCTATCTACATGAAATCTCTATATATATCTGTATTCATATTAAACAATAAATTAAATTATAATGAGTTAAATATATGAAATCGATCATATAACATTCAACATATTTTGTATTAAATATTCGTATATGCAGAGAACAAGGCGTTCCAAAATACAAATCCTTCAGTATTCTAATATGGTAAATGAACTTTTTTGTAAGGTCATATACTTTTCTAAATATGGATTGATTCCATTTAAAGGGTTAAAGTGGAAATCGGGAAGATGGGATTTACTGCTTTCTTTCGGACATGGAAACCTTCCATGGCTTTTGTGCATGCGCCAATTGGCAAAGTGAAGGGAATGCTTATTTTGTATGAAAGACTTTACTCCTCTTCGGATTAAAATCATCCTAAAAAAGTTAATATGATAATTTAAAACGAATGTTGTAGAACGGAAATTTAACTTCAGAAATGTTAGAAACGTGAGTTCATGAATAAACATAACATTCATAAATTTTTAGGTATTGAAAGTATTATATAAAAAGACACGACGAATACAAATATGTATGAATATAAATTTATAAATATTTACACCCCTTATTTCCAATACCTTCATGGGGGGGCTAGAAAAAAGTTATTAGAATAACAGAAAGCAACGAAAGAATCTATTTCTTTTTTACAGGAGGGTTGTGGTCAAAATGATCTTTGCGTGTGCTAGTGTTTCGGATTCTTTTAATGTTACAACTATGACAGCACTTGATTGTGATCAGCAAAAATTCAGGGATCTTCTCACAAATGTTCTTGTTGATAGTTAAAATGATGATAGCCCAGATTTGTCAAATATTGATGAAATTTTGAAAAGTGATCATGATGCAGAATTGGAACAAAATGCAGATTCTGAACCCTCTAGAATATCTGATCGAGTCTTTTCCTATCGAGAAAAAACAACAACCCTAATGTAAAATTCGTTCAAATATAATATGAAGAAATTGCCTTGAATATGAATAAATTGAATTGAAATTTATGTTAAAACTCATTTTATTCTGCATGAGGAATAATAAAATTCTTTTTTAATTATATATATATAAATAAAAGACAAAAGTTTAAATTTTTTTAAAGATGTATGATAAGCTTCTTTTTTCAAAAAATTCACATGTATACTATATATAAAATATAATTTTTCTTTTTCTTTAAATCTTTTTGCACAGAAAAAAACACATTAAGGAAAATTATTTCTTATAATGGAATAGGAAAAAAGGAAACGAATACAGAAAAAGGATTCAAAAAGGGATCTAAGTTCAATTTTGATTTTTCTTATTAAAAGTCACATTTGTATCTTAAATAGAACGTATTTGCATGGAAAAATATTCATATATTCTGATATTTTATTTTATACAAATAATATTTTAAATAGTACTATTTGTATAAAATTATTGTTTGTATTTTATGCAAATTATTTCTGTATAAAAACTATAATAAAGAGTAAGTGCCTAACAGTTTGGGGATCAAATCACCCCATTCTTGCACTAATGTTCAAAAAATGGTTGCTTGTTTGGCAGGATTGAAATGCCAAACGAAAAATTAACATCTTTACATTCTCGGATGCGAACTATATAAAGATAATTGTAATCATCCAGAAAAAAATAATCGAACTCAAGATTTTGACGAAGTTTAAAAATTCCCCTCTTGGTGAGTGGGGACGAAAAAGCGTATTTTTCCTGTTAAAATCTGTATGAATCATTTAGATTTTAATTCCAAAGATGAATATTGGTTAACTGTTAGTGTAATAGCACGACAACCTTCTGATAATCAGCAATATTTTCTATAATTTTACTATTTTAAAATCGGATCGAAAAATAAACATAGAGGCAAAACCGAAACTGTCCTTAAAACATAATGAAATGTTGCTTGTAATGTGCTCATATTTAAGATTAGAGATTGATCCAAATTAGACTTAAAAACAAATTGTCTATTTAATCAACGTGTATTAATCAAATAAAAGTTAGTCAGTAGGATATTGTTTCTAGACAATTATTATATAATAATTGTTTCCAATACGATTAATATGCATTCAAGTTAATATTTTAAAAAGAAAAAAAAAAATAACTCACGATATACTGAAAAGCTAAAACAACAACCTAAACAAAACTGTGTCATCTAATATTAAGTTCTAATCAACAATATTATGTATATTGTGAAAATCTAAAATAAATTTGTAGAAAATATTTGGTAAACAATTAAAAAATCTGTAAAATAGAAAGCTTTAAATATTTTATTTTAAATTGCAATTAATAATGTGAAAAGGGTGCAGAATACTCTTGAGACATCAGGATACCTAGAGTCCTAATGGATCTATCGCCAAGATTCTTGCTGATCCCGGAATATTCGATTTCATCGACAAAGTTACAAAGTTCGACGTCAAGGGCTCACCGAGACCGGTGATCACTGACTCAGCATCCGTTACACAGCTATTATTTTCTCAATGAAACTGTTTCTTATTATACTTAAAACTTTGAGAAACAATATTATATATGTTTAAAATAAATAATAAATGATCATAATTTTACAAATTTCATATCTGTTAAATAAAGGATTAAAAGGAAAATCAATAATGAAAAGTTTTTATAAACCTGACACAAGTCAAACAAGAATGTTAAAAAATGCAATTTATCATGAAAGATAAATCATTTTTAGAAGGAGATATAATTTTACTGTTCATTAATTAACAAAACTTTCGTAAATAATGATGTGTCGTAACTAATTTAGCAAAACCGCCACTCTGAATATTTACGGGCCTCATTTTTTGGTATTTATAGAAAAATAAAAGCGCAAATTCAATTATCCAATCTTTACTTATATCTCTTGTTATAACAAATAAAGCAGTTAGGAATAAAGGAAAAAAGTAGAAACCATATCCGATAAGACAATAAAATAATTCATTTGTAGTGAGTAACTGATTATGTTCCACTAAAATAAGCATTATTACAAAACGTGATGCCAATAAACACATGCATAATGCTAATGTAATATATAATTGTGATGCATTATTGCTTCACATATGAGCACGTACATATGATATTAGATTACTTCTATTCTTGCAATTTCCTCTCCTTATTATCATGATCAGATAGAATACCAATGGGCCACAGAGAAAAAATGTCATAATTGTGGTATAGGAAATAATTCTATGTTGCATTTGCAAGATATAATGCTTTTTCTTCTCTTCAGATAGATAAGGTTTCTTTTTAAGTTAGTAAAACTTTTCTGAGTAACTCTTATTGTTAATTTTTCAACACTAAGTTCATTATGAAAATATTACCACCCAATTTATTTTTATATTAAACTTAGAAATCCAAACAAATTTTCATGTTTTTACAAATAATTTTCAGAGCCGATGAAAATTTCAGCAAGCATAAATTTTATTTTAATAATAAGAAATTACTTGGAATGTTATTAATTCTCTTATTTAAACATTTTTTAAAACTGTCGGCATCATTAAAGTGATTATATAGACCGATTCTGATTTTTGAAGCAGCTATTCTATCTGTTGGGAACGATATTAAATATAATATTTTATTTCTCCAATTGGCAAGTCATGTTTAAAATTAGTTTGTATTTTCAGAAAAATAAGTCTTTTTATATCTTTTAGTCTAATTTAATACTTAAAAATTAACACTATATGTGGAATAAGCAACTAATATGATTGGATCAATCAATTCGTGATTGTATAATAGCATTACTTTATGCCAAAAAATATAAAGAAAGGAGCTAAATAAAACTATGCATGCACGTTATTCTATGATCTCTTGTAAAATTTCTTGCGAAAATAGTATTTTTTTTTAAAATCATAAATGGAGAGTAATAAATCTTATAAACAACTTCTGCTCTTATTTCAAAGTCTTGCAAACTTTTTTACGAAGAACTTTCTGAATAAAAGTAAGAATAAAATTTGTAATCAAAATTGCAATGAAAGTTTTCACGCACACACACACATGCATATAAAAATGCATATATACATATATATATGTATGTATAATTAATATGTGTGTGTAATTCAAGTAAAATCGTTTTTCTTTCAAGTAATTTTTTTTCTCCATAAGCATTTAGAGAAAGATGCAATCACAGATATTCAGCTAAGGCTCAATTTGGCATTATTCTATAGTTAACATTTTAAAAATAATATTATTTTCTGCATTATTTTTCCAAACATTTTTACAGAAATTCGCATTTTAGTTATTAAGAACTATTCAATTTAAAATTTCGCATCGAATTGTATCTGTATGATAACATGAAGTTAACTATGGTTTAAGTCGGATTATTACCATTACCTTCTGATTTTTTTTTGAGATATAGCATTGCTTGTTAGGAGAAGTGTGATATAAAGGAGTTCAAAGTAAAATGATGCAAGAAAAAAGAATATATTTAGTATTTCTCTGAACAGATGCAGCGTTGAGTAATCCAAACTTTAATTTTTATTATATGAAATGATGAAACTAGATATATAGTCCCAATTTCAGTGTGCTCTTCAGATATAATCGCATTGCATTTTCAGATATGTCGCCTTAATATTTACATCAATTAATTCTGAAGTTGTTTATAGGAAATAAATCAGTTCTTCTAACTTAACATTTTCTAGTTTCATCTTCACATCGAATTCTTTTTTTTAATTAAATAGATTTTACTGTGTGTTAGTAATTTATTGAAATCGTAATATTTTTCGATACATATTGTGTTTAATTTTATTTCATCTTCCCGTTAATTTTTATGGGGCCTTAACTTTTCTCGTCGACCTCTTCAATAATCTTTTGATTCATGGATGAGAGCTCGCACCTTTCAAACATTTATATAGCTGTGCAGACGATCTATCATAAGAGCCAGTCTCTAAATTGATGAACCATCTGCAAGCCTCTGGTTCAAACTTAAATAGTTCTGAGACTGAAAAACGATTTGTAATTTTATAAATGATTTATTTATAATTCTCTTTGCATTTTTCTTTTCCCATCTAATCTTGGTTTTATTATACATTCCAAAAAAAAATTGAAAATGTATTGTGATTACAACTAACTTACATAAAAAAAATACTAACCGTTCAAATGGTTGTAATCCAAATATATATATATATATATATATATATTATTTAGACTGATAGTCTTCTAAAGCGGGTTGACAAGATGAAAAATCCAGATTTTGTATATCATCTGCAAAATTGTTTTATGTACGAAATCTTTTCATGAAATTATGGTTTTTTTCACTTCTTAAAGGTTTCATAGTTGATTCTTTAATCAATTGACAGATTCGATTGGCGTTTCATCATCATTTAACATTCAAACTGTTTTAGGTAGATTCTTAAAAGAAATTCTACCAATTGAAATGGTTCTCATGGCAAGATTTCGGGGGGGGGGATTTAAAATTTTCAATTCGTTATAACTTTCTTAATATTAAAGATAGAAAAATAAATCCCATTAGCCAAATTAGTCCCTCATTAAGACGAAAAACATTTCATTTAAATTTTTCGATTACTGCAATAGAAGTTAGGGGCTGAAGAGTGATTTTCAAGCATTGATACTGATTGTTTCTAAGATCAATAATTTATGTTGTTAAATAGGAACATAGATATAAAAAGAATCTATATTTGCCTTTCAGCTTGCCGAGAGGAATGTTTTTGAGTTCTGACTATTCGATTGGTGCGTCAACTTCATTTATTGTATAAAAACCGAAGATGGCAGCTTTATGTTAATGTACTCATTCTTTAATGATAATCAAGCGAAGTCAAGTACCAACACACTTAAGCCTTACATTCAAATTTACAATCGTTAAACTGTAAGCTAAAAAACACATAGAAACTACCAAGTACCAAGCCTAAATAAACACTATTATGCAAAAAAAAAAAAAAAAATCTCCAAAAATAAAACTTTCATTTTCTTATGTTCTTAACCATTTAAGAATGTTATATTTTTCATTTAGTCATTCATTTTGAAGTCAACAGAAAATTGAAAATGTAATTTTCATCCCTTCCAAATAATATGTGCTCAGTTTTTTTTCCTCCCTGCTCTTAAATGTAAGGAAACGCATTTATCTCCAAAAAAGGCTATTTAAATAGAAAGTCGTACTTCCTTCCGAGATTTCATTATTCTTCTTAAAAGATTCTTGGAATGAAAAATAAAGGCAGAACAAAAGAAAGTGGTTTGAAATTAACTTTTTTGGACAACTTAATCTTGTTGGATTTCGACGTATTCAATAACCTGAGATGTAAAGTTACCGTGAAATTAGAAACTTTGACAAGTGCTATTTACTTTTGTTTAATGTTAGGAAGGAAAACATTTTTTCATTCTTTTACTCGTCTATTAATCACTGCGTGGAAGAAATTTTCTAAAACTTTTACGGAAAAATATATTTTGAAAGTAGTACTATATGTTATAAAATAACTTAGCAAAACTTTATGAACGCACTATGATGGAATTGTTTTTAACAGTTAATGCAAACTAATCTATATTGATAATTTATATGTCGAATCAGTATTTTGTTTCTTATATTTATTGATTCATATATTTATTGTACCTTTATGTAAGTTTTTTTTTAATTTTTAAAAAGAAATCATGATATATTTATGTTATGTTTAAAAAATTCCTTTCGATATAATGAAGAAATGAAAGTAACATTTTCTAAAATACTATAGTTTTAAAGGTTTGATGGAGTTTTAATTTTTTAACTGATTTCAAATATATATTTCCACCAGAATAATCGTTTCATAATTTAATAAAAAAACTCAGCTTATGTAGTTTGATACACGAGTTTAGATTATATATCAAGAAATGATGCAATGTATCAGCATTTACAAAAAATCAAATTTGTTTAATTGATGCATTTTCACTCTTAAGAAAAACTGCGTTACTATTTGTAAAGAAACGGAAAACAAAATTTGTTAATTCTTATTGCGGTGGTAGATAACAAAAAAATTATTTTCAGAATTGGACAGTTGTTTATACATAGGATATAGCTATATTGTTAGTCTGAAAAATCAAGTTAATTGATAAAAATAAATATAGTAATGGTATCGACATCATGTATACTGATAATGCGGCATGATCCCTGATTGGCCGCAATGCTTAGCATGGTATCATTGTGCTCAGTGTTTTATCTACTCGATATATAACAAAAAAACCACAATCATTAATTGTTGAGTGGCAGTTTTAGATACAAATGCAAAGCCAGTTTATTATAGGTGAACGCTGCATAAATAGAGCTAATTGTTGGAACCTAATTTATCTATATAAAAGTAGTTATACATCATTTATTTTTCTTATATAAGGTAATGATATCTCTTAATCTAAAATAAATCCTAATTGATTTTCTACCTGTTATCTTAATTTAACTCATATTAATTCAATTTAAAATGGTATCTTATTTCCTGATCCAATTCCCGACTTTTTATTTAATTAATCCTACACGCGCTCTAGAAAACTGTAAATTCAGCAGATTCTCAAGTTCGGAGTGAAGGGATAAAATTAATGCTTAACACATTATTTTAAAGATACTTAAATTTCCTTGTCCTAAATCGACAGGTGTAAAAGAAAACCCTATTAAAATCTCATTGTAAAACCCACTGAAGGGAAAACTTCGGTCTCTTTTGCTCTTGTATCGCGATGTATCTCTTATACATGTGCATAAATTATGCCTCCCTGGAAGGATAAAGCGAAATTTTAAAATAATCTAAAGCTTGTTCTATTCGTCCACCTAACTGCTAAAAAATATGTTGGTACACACACACACGAAACAAGGACTTAAAGAGTAGTCGTAATATCTTGTGTTAATTAAAGTCAACCTTTTTTTTTTCTTTCTTAGACTAGATAGATTTTTTTCTTAGACTAGATAGATTATTTTTTAATAACTTTTGAGGAAAACAGCAGTATAAATTACGTTCTCCCTTTATGTCTCTTAATCAAGAAAAACAACCAAAACTTCTAATAGTGCGCAATTACTTGTTTTCTACTAAATTTTTATAATTCTTGCTAGTATTGCAATCATAGTGCAACACATTAAATATTGATCTCCCTTTTCATTCGACCAACTTTATTTCACTCTTATCCTTATCACCAGAACAGATGCGAATTCTTTTTTGATTGCAAATTCAGAAGAAAGACAGTCATACTCTCCAATATGAGTTACGTTTTTCTGCATGTGCAAAAAAAAAAAAAAAACTTGATTTAATAGGTGGTGTAGCATATATTTGCATTTTGGTTAACAAGGCAAAACCCTGGATTCTGGAGAAATGAAGTGACTTAGTATCCGCAGATAATCTTCACAGCTGAATAAATCATATGAACGGAACGAACTCAAGCTTCATATAAAAATAAAAGTGCGATTCAAAATGACACGAGGAAAACAAAAGAACTGAATGAAACGCTAAACGAAAGAAAATTAATATCTAACTAAAGCAGTCATACTCTTCATTATCTGTTACGCGAACACTCCGCTCTTTTCTACAATTTTTTTTTATTGTGCCTAAAAATGATTTCATCAAAATAGCGTTGAGTTTAAAGGTTGAAGAAAAGATATTTACAATTTAGTTAACAACGCAAAAACTCGTATTCTTAAAGAATAAAGTGACGTAAGAACCGCGGACAATCTGCAAGAATGAATAAATCATACGAACGAAGCATACTCAAGTTTCGAATAAACATAAAAGAAAATGACAGAATAAAAAAAAAGCTTAGGGAAAATGCTCCTAACAGAGCGGAGATTACTGACTAACTAAGAATTTCATGAATGTGTTCATTTTGAATATGTACTAAACACCATTCATTTCTTGGTAAAATCACCTTAGATTCTTCTAACAAATATTATATCAGTTATATATATGTAAACATATTTTTTTAGCAGTTTGCTTGGTTAAACGGTAGAATCTTTTGATTTTTTTTAAAATTTCGCTTTATATTATCCCGAATGGTATATTATGTACAAGATCCGTTGATGGAACTGATGTCTGTTTACATCGCTATAGAAGTACAAAGGAGAGTGATATTTCCTTTCATTTATATTTAGATAGGGATTTCTTTGACACGTGCAGATTTAGAATAGAGAAATTTAAGTATCTTGAATATAATTAGCTACAAATTTAGAATTTTTATCCCTTCACTTGGGGCGTGGGAAAATGCAAAAGAAAGCATTTTTATAGAGCGTGTGAAGTAAATAAAAAGTAGGAATTTTATCAGGAAATAAGAGAACATTTTAGAATGAAGTTAATATGGGTTAAATATAAAAAAATGG
>JAPMOR010048559.1:11460-65495 GCA_026543865.1 Argiope aurantia | reverse complement strand
ATTACAAAAAATGTGTGAACTGCTTAATATATCAACTCAGTTGTTATTGCTATTTATATCAAATCTATAATATACACAAAAAATAAGTTTTCCATTAAAAAAATTCCCTCTACATTTTCTTCCCTTTTCCCTCTTCTTATTTGACAATATGATTAATTGCTCAAAATAAGATTTTTATCATCTCCCATTTTCAAGGCTCTGAGTTACGACGTATTCATCGAATTAAATGCATCGGCGAATTTATTTCAGTTCATAAACTCTCTTTTACTCTTGAATGCCTCATTAAAAATCCCATCAATTATTCTGGCTTGCCCGAAGGTTCTAATTCAACAGAGAGCTGCGGAGTGTGTTGAGTTTTATTTCGTTTGTAAATTGTGGTTGCTAATAGGCTTGAAAAGTTAAATTCTTTAATTAGATTGGCCGAATTGATGTGAGAATTGATTGTAAAGGATTTCGACATTACTTTGCAGATTTAATAATTAAAATACATATTTAGAAGAAATTGATTTTTAAATATCTGAAATTTGCTAAAAAAACTAATGAAAATTATTTTCATACGATGATTAATCATCGATGTAGAAATAAACATATATTATTTCGTGAAATCGTTCGAAATAGATAACAAAAGGAAGTCGCTAACAATGATAGCGATTAATAGATCATAATAATGCTTTATGGATTTTAAATTTTGTATTCGTATATAAGATATATTTAATGGGCTTTCATATTTTTGATTCTTTAAAGTTATAATCAGTCTCATTTAAACGTGTTCTTTTACTCTTTGAGTTTAATTTAAGTTATAATAAGATCCCGTTTTAAAGCAACACTAGGACAATTTGGGGACGGACCTCGAATTTTGAACCGCGGTCAGATGACACGGACGACTCTTAAGCTAACAGCCCCTCTAAAAACTTCCACACCACATTACTACTAGAACCCGAAACCGTCCAGTTCCAAAGCCGAGATTTCATTACCAGGCCACCGCGGCCCTTATTCTTTGAGAAAGAATAATATGGGAATAAATATTATCATGGCGTTCGTTATTTCAAATGTTTTATGCGTTGTCTGTAACTGTGAAAAAACTTTGAATTTCTAAACTGTTAAATGTAGGCATATCCTTTCAATTACAAATATGTATTAAATTAAACGAAAAGTTGTATTTAATATTGTTTGGGATCATAAATATCTATAGAAAATGACTCATATTTATGAAATCTCCTTGTAATATCAGTCGTATTTAGTAATATATTTTTGATACACAAATGTTTTAAATAGGAATGTCTTTCTCTTCTGCGATTAAAATTGACCTAGCTAGAAACGTTAGCTTTCTAATTCCATGTTTATTTCGACGGCTGCCTTGAAGAAATTTTTTTTTTCATTTTCGTTTGAAGCTTCTACACACTCTGGTTTGCCTAGAATGAATGACATTCAAAGCTTAGTCAGTTTGGGCCTAAGAAAAGTAAAATGTTTTTGTTTACAAAAATTAATATGTCATGAATATTTTATTAAATATGAACATTTATAAAATTCAAGAATTATATGAAAAATAAAATTTCGTAATGTTTTCAGATGTATATTTATAAATTGATTTAACTATAATTATTTAAATCATCTAGAGCATTTTTTAAATTGTAAATTTATACTTACTTTAAAATAAAACTATAAAAAACTCGACAATAAAAGTGAATATTCTGTGTATTTCATATATTTTCTAAAATACTTCCATTGAACTTCAGGATATATTATTAACTGAATTAATTGCATAATTGAAACTGAAAGTGCATAAGTGTTTTCTCTGATTATCTGCAAAATAGGGAAGAAATTACTGTGACAATATAATGCAATATATTTAATGCGGCTCATTTAACTTTTCACTCTTAAATAACAACAATCACATAATAACGATGTTGTATTGAAATTTAAAAAATTCCGAGAATTTTATCTAATAATAAATGACAAAATCT
This sequence comes from Argiope aurantia, assembly GCA_026543865.1. Taxonomy (NCBI): domain Eukaryota; kingdom Metazoa; phylum Arthropoda; class Arachnida; order Araneae; family Araneidae; genus Argiope; species Argiope aurantia. Next base: position 63,531 of record JAPMOR010048559.1, on the reverse strand, counting down.
CTTTGACTGGAATTCAGAATATATTATTAACTGAATAAATTGCGTGATAGAGACTGAAAGTGCATTACTGTTATCTCTGATAATATGCAGAATAAGGCAGACATTGCTATATAATGAAATGCAATATATTTAATGCGGCTCATTTAATTTTTTACTCCACTAAATAACAATAGTCACATAGTAACGATGTTGTATTGAAATTTCAAAATTTCTATTTCAAGAGTTTTATCTCATAATAGCTGACTTTAAAGAAATACTGAGTTATTTCCTCTATAGATAAATTTTGTACCAGATGTATATCTGAGTTATTATCTGCCGCTTGGTGTAATTTGCTAAACAGTGTAATTTGCACTCTGTTGAAGAGGAATATAATGGTAGAAATAAAAAAAATCGGTCGAATCTGGAAAGCATCGGACATTTTACAAACCAATTATCATGAACTGACTAAAATCGGAATGAGACAGAACTACGCAAAAATATGTCCATTAGATCATTTTACATGGTTCGAAATTACTTATCCCATTTCTAAAGAGTGAATTGTTTCCTTTGAAATAGTTTCCAAATGCGTAAAGCAAAATTCGATTGTAAGCAATTTCTTCACAACCAATTACCTTAAACTTTAAATGTAAAAAAAAAAGTAACAAATTGTATAAGTAAATATGAACTAAGAAAGTTAAATAATGCATTAAAAAAGAAAGTATTGCATTAGACAAAACTTTTCTCATTGCGTGCATAATTTAAGACACTTAACAACGGTTGCATCATTTTTTGAATTGAAGCATTTTTCATTTAGAGAAATTCAATTACAGCTCTTAACTAATAATTAAATAAACATGTTTTATGTAGCATACACACTTTGTTTCCCTGAATTTGAGTTTTGAATAAAACTGAAAATTTCCTATTCTTATTGAGCACAGAAAGGATATTTAATAATTAAATAAACATGTTTTATGTAGCATACACTCTTTATGCGTTTCCCTGTGCTTGAATTTTGAATAAAAATATTAAATTTTCCTATTCATTTTTTGCTTCAGAAAGGATATTTAAGCTGCTGATTATTCGATCAGAACTGAAACCAGGTTATAGAAATCAACTATGGATTTATTTTTGAAAGTTACTCAAATTTAAAATACTGAAGTAGTTAATTATAAATCAGAATGATTCTTAAAATAGTACTTTTGCTAATATCGTACTCTATTCATTTGTAAATAATTCTAAATTTGAATTTTCTACTGTAAATTGTGATTAATTTTTTATTTAAGAACGAAAATGCCCAAATTAAAGGCTTTAATTATTTGTAATTTAGAAATAGATAGAATACAACGTTCTTTTTATATTCTTTTATAAATGAACTATCTTTCTATTACTAGGCAATATTTTAAAAATATGCTATTATTTTACCATTCTTTCAGTTTAATAACCTATTTCCTGTTTTATAACTTTAGAAAACTAATGTTGTAATGTGTAATGAAAATTCTGCGTTATTTCTAATAAATATTTAAAAGATTAATAAATCGCATAATAATTTACATTATTTTTTAACTTATATAGTTAACATCTATATTTCATGATACTTTGTAACATATGTCTATAATCAATATTGAAGGAAGAAAATCTTAGGTCAATGTTTTTGGGGTCATTATATGTAGAACTTATGTTAAAAATAACTTATCTCTAATAATTAATGCAGTATTTTTTTCTAGAAACAACTTTATCAATCTTCCTTCTTTGCAGAGTTAAATGTATTAAAATCCATTTTCACTCATAAGAGCATTTTCTTTTCATAATTAGAAGTGCTTTTCCCGCATCAATAAAAATAGACAAGAAAGAAATCTTAACGCTTTGAACAAATAATAAAGTTATTTCAGTTCTTATATTGATTGGGTCTGGAATTAAATTTATAGGATAAATGCATTGGAAAAAATGTAATAAAAATTGATAAATGGCAAAAATAAATGATCTTATTAAACTTTGTGGCCATAATGTAAGAACTGGTAATAATACAATAATAAAAATTTCAGAAATGATTAATAGAAACCGAAGAGAAAACAGATTACCAAACTATATATGGGTTTAATTAGTCTTAATAAGATAATGATTGACTTGCAATTCATCTTCTTTCAATTAAGAATAACTTTTTTATGATAGAAAGTACGAAATAATCGTTTGACGTTTTAATTCTATTGGATGGAAAAATCATTAGCTTTCCTTATTTATTATTGGGAATAAGATCTCATCTATTATATTTTCAAATATTTCAGTTGTGAATATTAGTTGGAGTAAAAGTGAAAATATCATCTGCTTTTTAAAAATATATACTTCGATACTTGGGTATTAATTGCATGTCATTGCCGAAATTTAGATTTAACATTATACCATTGACCAACATGGGCAGTTGACTAACATAATATCTTTGACGACTAATCGCTATTATGCTGTTAATACAAGTACACATTTTCTATTAAATTATAACGGTAGCATTTTTAATACAATATAATCTTGCATATATTCTCAGTAACACAATTAACAAATTTTTTAACGACTTGAATTTAACGAATTTCAAACAACATGTTAAGTACTTTAAAAAAAGTTATTGTAATAACTTTTATGGATATTTAATCGATGCTTCTCTTTCTCTTAAAAGAATTAATTGAATTAATCATTAATTCTGTCCTCACACTATTATTAAAAGTAAGATTTTATATAGACTTAGTTCGTTAATCTAATGTAACTTGCTAAGAAAAGTATTTTTCTCAAGCAATTTAAGATAAGCACTTCACTTACATTATATTATTTATCTAAAATACTTGATTCTTCAAAATATCCAGTTTACTCTCAGAATTAATTATTTTAACATAAAAAATACAGAATTATTTTGAAATATTCATGTTTTCATGGATAAAAATATCCAACTAAGGTGTTAAGTCGAAGCGCTGAGATGCTTAAAAGTTTTATTATTCACTTAGGAACAAATAAAAATAATCGCTGCTGTAAATCAAAGGAGACTGTTAATAATATTCTACAGCACATAATTAAGTTAAGGATTTCGATTATTATATGTGCTTTTACTAACTCTGTTTCTTGATTATGACTGAAGTTTCATAGACTGCAGCTAAGAAATTATCGATTATATCTTAGCAATGGGATAGTTAAAAATTATTTAACATTCTTTTTTCATATAAGCTCAGTTACCTTTTTTGTTTCGACCAACTTTAGTATGGACTGATTATAAAATAATTATAGTATGCTGCAACCGATGAATATACTTCAACTCTAATAGCATTGTATGTAGTTAACACTTCATTTCGCTGTTTAAGATACTAATACGTAACTGCTGTACTTACAGTTACTGAAAATAGCCCAGCATAATAAAGCAGTAGTTACTATTTTATTTTTATAAATAACGAGGAGCCTTTGTCCTAGCTCCTTTTACTTAAGGGCACAATATAACTCTCCCATAGTGATACAAAGGAAACAATTAATATTAAATACACTATTTTTAAATGAAACTGATTTTAAATTGTATGACTTGATAAGTGATTTAAAACACGCTCATGAAAACATTTGCAACAATATTGATAGTTAGTAATAGATATTACATTAATCGTTATTTATTAAATTTTCTGGAGTAATCTGCTGTCATTTTCTATGAAAATGGTCTAGGCTTTTATGATATAAAACATGAATTATCTAACATTATTATTTTTCATTCCATTGAAAGATTTATAGAATTAAATAATAAATATTTTTTTATCAAGTTTCAATATATAAAATCATTAATTACAATTTGGAGAACATAGCATAAAATTGTCATTGAAAGAGCATAGTTTATTTTATAAGGAAGAAATAAATATACCCAAGAGGGCTGCACTTTGCATTCAGAATTGCCATTATTGTCATGTGTTTAAAAAGGCTTTTCAACTAGAAAACCTGTAGATTTCCAAGGGAACAAAGTCTCATTGAAGAGTAATGAATATTTATTAAATTTGCGATGACGACATTGAATGGAAATTTAACTTCTGTAGAGAAAATATGCAGTTCTATAAGAAAGTATTTTAAATTGTAATTTAATTTTACTTCCTCTTTAAATAATCTTATATATAAATATTTATTGGCGCGATCGTATTAGCAAAGTGTTCTCTGTTAAAATTTTCAGCATCAGCAAGTAAAAAAATAATTAAAATCCAAGATTAACTTCAAATATTTCATTTTCATTTTTAAAATAGTTCTAACTAAATACATTTTCCTGTAGTATATACGCTATTATATTTAACTTTTAGTGTTCATGGTATTTCCCCCCAAAAAAATTAAAAAAACCCTATGTATGAATAATTTTTAGGATACAATGTTTCAAATATATATAAGCAATTCGAGTTCCATGTTTTAAAGATATTGCAACTAAATAAAGCTATTCTATTCAAGACCTTATAGCTTTCATCTATTTGATGGAACATCGAAATTCTTTTAATTTGAAGAGTCAAACCAAGGCTAATCACAAACTGACTACTCCGACCACCCGGAAGGCGCACATAGAATTTGAATGACTATGTGCGCCTTCCGAGTCGAGAATGTCGAATGAATCGAGAATGTCGCTGCAATAGCGACATTCTCGAAAACTGTGGTTGAATCCTAAGGACTGTCACCGGCCACGGTACAGCCCTTCCCTTCGGAAGTACATCCTGTCATTGATGAAGAGGATCAGACCCACACCTTTTCGAGTACCACAAAGGTGGCCAGAACCAACTACCATGCATGAAGCTTCTCCTCCTCACTTACGAGATGCCCCCCCCCATCGCGTAGAACTCAAACTAGGACTAAACTAAATCTCGAAATATCCTAATAAAACCGAAAGTTTGAAAATTGGCTGGAAAGTAAATTATTTCTGAAGAAGTGAAAATTCTTGGCAAAAAGATTCCCCATCGCCTTTGACCTTCAAAAGAGAAAATTATATTTTATCTTGTCAATAATAATTCCAATCATTACCTATGTAGTAAAACAATCAGCTTTGTGTTCTTTAAACAATAAACGATAGCTAAATTAAAAGACTGAATTTCTTATATTTTGATGGTTGATGGTTTTTAGCAAATTGAGAATAAGACCAAGATCTGATGTGATAACGGTGTTAATATCCTTTGCAAAATTTGCTCGTATTCAATAACACTGGTATATGAAAATAAGTTGAAGTGTGTCATGCTTCTTTTGGAATAGATAATCAATCTCTAAACTATTAATTTTGATTTTCCTCTTATTTACCTGAGAATCTTCTCTTTTAAATAAAAAAATTATAATAGTTAACGTTTGTTTTATTGCAAGGTAATTAATCTTGATACTCAACATGTTTTTCTTATAGCTTGTCTGAAAATTTGTTTCTATTCTTTTGTTCACGGGAAAATTTTACATAGTTAATTTTCCACATGCAAAATACGTTTCTGAAATGTTTTTTCTTTTCAAAAATTACTTACTAGTTACTTTATGCAACATTGTTAAAAAGTCAAACAAAAAAATATTTTAAAAACTTTTATTTATCAGAAGCAGGAGTAATTTTATAGTCTGTAAACTAATTGCTGTCAACAAATTTTAAAAGATAATGTACATTTTCTTCAAGACGAAACAATGTATTCATTTACTTTAAGGCTTTTCATTTTCTATCACCGTTGAACGAGGAAATAGTGTGGTTATTAAAATTTTAATAAAGGAACTACAATATAATGTATTTCGGTAGAATAAAAGTACATAAAAACTTTTGAACATCTGGATATTTAGCAGTTAAAATCAAAGCTGAATATTTAGCAATTAAATAAATTTCTAATCTAGTTAAAATGCTCGTTTTTTTTTTGTTCAGAAAGTAAACATTATTATTTAACAATCTAGAATAAATGTAAAGTGATATAGGCATAAAATGACTGCCAGTTGGATAGTTATGATAATAAATTAAGTTCCTTTTATCTTTTATTAACTCATAAACATGAACCATACAGCATTACCCCAGCCGATCTGGTTGCCGTTAGGAATTTCCTTTACTTTCCTATGAAGCAGAATTACTGAAAGTTTCTCATGGAAAGATCAGGTGGAGCAATTTACAGCCATATGCAGAGAAAAGTCAAATTTTAACCTAAATATTACCTAAGCATTCTGATTCATCTAAAATAAGAGAAGCTGTCAATATCCTCTTTGACATATACCTTTCGTTCAATAGTGTAGCAAAGTAACAGACGCCAGGGTCATACTATAATTATTTTTGATTCCAAATCATGGACAGTGGCTTAGTAACAGCTTAGTTAGCGTCAGTTAACACTAAGACTCTGATCTTTTCTACGCCCGTTCATGATGCATCCTTCAAATAGGAATGGTCACGGTCACCCCATAACTTTTTCGCATACTTTCTAATAAAAATGTTATCCCCAACGCTTCCCAAAAAATTGTGGGTAGTGGGTGAGGCAGAGGCCTCCTTGCATGGTATATTACTTACAATACAATATTTAAGAAATATTTAAGAAAATTTAATTAAATTTTAAAATTTAAGAAATATTAACCTTTGGTGTGAATTGTTTTACTGAATATATGGTGATCACCCTTGACGAGAGTTTTGACAATATTTTCACTTTAGTATGTGATTAATAGTATCCGTAAATCGCATTCGTCCTTTAGACGCACTTTTTCCTAAACGACTGAAATCAAGTTTTGACACAAAACTCAATTGTATTCAAAAAATGACGTATCAAATTTAATAAAGTTAAATCATTTCTCTTTTGAGCCATCGTGCTTACATGCACCTGGAAGAATATATCCACAGATATTAAAACTGCTATTGAGTTTGATACGAATAGATGCTAAATCTGCGTACCGAATTTTATTAATCTAGCTCTTTTCGTTTTCTAATTATCGTATTGATCAGCCAGACAAATAAAAAAAATTCTTAATAGATTTTACTCAAAATGTGATAGAAATTTCTCCCCTCCCCTTTTCTCCTGCTTCTATAGTACATTATACAACTATTATACAGCATAATAAACAGTGCTTCTAGATTTTATACAAACATAAAACATTATCCCATTTTTAAAGAGTTAAACTTAGTTTGAAAATATTAACGGAATGTTGTAATTTGGGATTTAATATTTCAATTCCCGAATTGAAGAAACACATTTTTCACACACACCCCTCAATATTGCTGAATCTTTTTCGACATTATAAATTAAACTGAATTTATGTCTTGGATGAAAATTAACTATTTATTGAAATAAACATTTTAGTCGATTTAAGAAAATGTTTCCAAGAAGCCTTGATGAAAAAGAACATCCGAATGAAATATATCTTTTCTTTCTGGCATCAAATTTTAGAATATTTGAATGCCCTGTTTTTTAGGAGGATTTTAAAATGAAAAATGAATCAAAAGAATATTCAGCGAATGGTAAGTGTATAAAAAATTTAATAATGTAAAAAATCACGACATTTATTTTTCATTCTTCAAATGTTTATTTTTTACAATATTTTTAGACTACAATTCCCAACGCTGAAATTACTTTTCTATTAATGCCATTTCTGAAATAGTTCCTGAATTATCACCTAGGAAATTAATCGAATTTTTTCTCTTCTATTTATTCTCCATGCATCATTAAATAAGAAAGATGCATTTCTTCGAATTTGATCGTGTAGCTATTTCAATACTTCACGTTAATTCATTTATTTGTTAATTTATTGGTAATTATTTTTTTCTCAATTTCCTAGAAAGTTAAAATAGGTTTATGATGCGATTTGTTTACGTATCTACATTTTCTTTTGTGTGTGTGTGTGTGTGTGTCAGATGGTGTGATTCTATGCATGCCTCAATTACGGAGTTGTAGTGTTAGTAAATTTTTAATAAAGGTGCATTCTTTTACTGAAGAATTCCTAATAAACTGGAAAAAAAATCTCGCCTGCAGTCCGGAAGGCAAAAGTAGATTTCTTCCATCCGGGGATATAAGGCAAAAAAAATTTCACCCCTTTCTGTCTCTAATTTCATAAAGCTGGAACAACTCTCCGAATGAAGTAATTAATTAGGAAATTTCAATTATCGCTCGTTATTTAACCAAACGAAATTTATAAGGAAATGAAAATCTCAAGCATTTACGCGCGCGCGCGCACACACACACACACACGCACGCACATACTAGTCTTAATCTATTATCAAAATTGTTTGTCAAAGTAATGATGATTGAAGAGCAAATAACTTGTTAGCAATTCAGAAAGTAGAAAAAAGAAAACATGAGAAGGTATTTTGCATTTATATAGTTTCAAAAAGGAATTTCCTTATACTGCATTTTAGTTCTGCAGGATTATAACTGTTCCTCTAATTTACGAATTGAAGTAAAGTCGACTGATTTAGGAATTAAAGGTTTGAATGGTGAGGAAATAATTTTCAATATATAGAATTATGAGAGAACTGCATTTTAGAAAAATCACTATCATATAATTTTTCTATGTATTATTCTTAACAAAAGAGAATGAATTGTATCAAAGTAGATGTGATTCTGTTCGGAAAATATGAACATTGTCTTAAAAACATAAAATAGTGAAGGGAAAGAAAAATAGAATTGGGAATTCCACCTTGGATGTGACGAAAAATTTGGTTATGTGCCATAATGTGCAAAATCTCATCTACAAAAGTTTTTGCAACCACCACCAAATGAAATGAGACAAAAAATAGCTTTTGATTCCCCATTTGCCAACGATGCAAACGCAGAGAGAATATTAATGCATTGAAAAGAAAATTGGCGTGAAGCCCTAGACCCTTGTACGTGCTTTTTGTTGCTTTATTTTCTCCTTCCTCCATTTTTATTAATTCTTTCACTTTCACTAGTCATCAAATTCTCAATATGAAAATATAACAGAAAATGTCACAGATAGATAATAATTTAAAATAAACGTTTGGGACTGCATTCTCTTAAAATATCTTAATTGTAAAACAACTAAACTTTTTCGTGCATATTGTTATTAAAATGTAGGAGCTATGAAAATTCGTTTTCTATGGATTATGGAATTCGTTCAAAAAGTTTTTAATAAATAATTTATTTGCGAATTGTAAAAGCCCGCCTATTATGTGATGATAATTTGTCGAGAGAACATCAGTTTAAGAACTGCTAAATGAAATACACTAAAAATTTTAATATTTAAAATCATAAGAAAAAATAACGTACCAGTATTCCCTCCCTAGTTCAATTTCGCAAATTTTTATTTCATTTGAAAATTTTGATCTCCGGATATGTCATCAAGATTTGTATGTTGCCCTTTGTCCTCGTTTTTTGAGATAGAAAGAAGAAAACGTCATCTTTTGTATATTATTTGTGGTGGAAAATTGAAATAAATTACGACACTCACAAACATTGAACCAATTTCTTTACGCTTTTGCTTTATATAAAAGTATATGAATTTTAGATATACCACCCATGGTCTTTGGACCTCCTATCGCTTTCTATTTTTGGGAAAAAGAAACAAAAAATAGAATTGATATCTGCTGTTGGAAATTTCATGTTATCATGTGAAAACATAATTATTTTTAAAGTCATTGTTTGTCTAGATTAATTTAAATCATTAACTAATTTAAATCGGTCTGAAACAATCACATGATTATCAGATTACGCATGTGCCAATATTTAGAAAAACAATATACTTTTTATGACCCTACTCTTTATTGCTTAGAGCATCGGAAACATGGCGGACAATCGCGCCATGTTGTAACTTTTTTGATGATAAGTCGCTAAATGTGCCAACAATCTTTCTCATTTTCTGATGCCCTAAAAGCGAATAATTGATTGTTCAAAAGCGATAAATCGCCAATTTTCTGCCCGTGCATTTCATGGCTTTAGAAATCTCAAACCAAAAAAAAACATCATGTTCTCACTTAATAAAAACAACAACAACACATTCCATATATTTGCTCTGTGGGAGAAATATGTAAGACCTAGGAATCAGTTTATATAATATTTCATATGAGTATATATTTTTTATTTTTATTTTTGTTGCTTTTTTCAGTTTCTTTCATTTATTTTCTTTTATTACCATTGTTATATTTTTTTCTGATTAAAGCAAGGAAACACACTCCGTAAACTGTGGCAAGTTATAGAAAAAATAATTTGGAAATAATGTTATTAAAATACGCACCCAAAAGGACACAAGAAGAAAAATAAAATTAAATTCTTGCTTATTCAACATCGACTTTTGGGAAAATTAAAAGGTTTGCTTTTTTAATATGATAAAAATAATCCCAAAATGAATTTTTTAGGCAAAATAAATAAATTAAAAATACTCACAATGAATAAAAAAGAGGGGAAAATAATAATAAAGCGTGAAATACATCTCTTGTTTTTCATTTTTTAATCATTTATTTTCAAAAATATTCTCTAACTAAAGCTTTCGACGCTAAAATTACTTTTCTGCTAATGACATTTTTTTAAATGGTTTCCAAGTCGAATATCGCCAAGGGAGCTGATGAAATTTGACCTGGAAAATTGTTTTTCTTTTCTGCCTTCCATGAATCATCAGTTAAGGCAGCTTAATTTCTTAGTCTTTTGTGCCATGATTAAAATATTTCAGGTTAAACTTTTTTCTCATATTTTGAATTTTGCTATTCTTAGATATTCTTATTTTACATGGAAACGGAAGCTATTTAATCATTAGAACAATTTACATGTTAACAAAGCACCCAATCTTTAGTATAGAAAAAATAATTGAAGCTGAATAATTAACTTTTTTTTATTTTGTGAATATTTAATATGATGTACTATTTTTAATATTATTTTGAAAAAAAAAAGAAATATTGGCCTTGCATAGCTTAAAATTTTAAAGGAAATTTCTTAGTATGAGTAAATTTAGCACCTATTAGAGCAAAATTTGACTCTTCTTTTGAACTTAATTGTAAAAAATTTACAATTCATACTTTGAGATGTCTTTGTAATGTTTTTTTCCTTAAAAGTAGTTTATAAAAATAAATGTGAAACAAAAATTTTGAAAATTAAAATGACGGAATATTATTAAAAATACCTGAAAATAATTTCTTATCCACATTCCTTTCTTAATGTGAAGAAGTATCGGTAAGATTTGTTGATGTTACAGCGGTATATAAATGATAAAATAGAATTAACATGTTAAGATTTGAGGAATTTTATGGTAATATATTCTTGGCTTTTGTTTTAGAATTTTAAATCCACTGCAATATACTACATTTTCAAATAATAGTTTTATCTTATGCTTGCAATTAAGTTTATAAGATACTTTCTTTGTGGAGAATACCAGTAAGAAACTGACAACAACATCTGAGTTTTGAAAATAGATTGTCTGCAGTTTTGAGACCTGGTTTCACCAAAAATATGTCTTGTATATGGATTTAATACATTACTATAAATCTGATATGAATCAAACATTCTCTTTCTGGTTTGGTATAGAATTGCAATGGAAGATGCCAGGTATACAGCTATTTATTATTTGTCTATTAACTTTTGTCCATAGGTATATCCGAAAGTTTGAATATCTGATCAAACAACCCTAGTTCTCTTAATAGTAAATATTGGAGCCTTAAAATCATTCTTTTAGTTTAATATTTTCAAGTTTTTAAAAGCCTATTATTTTTAGTTCCACTATTTTTGTTGTAATATCGTGATGGATTTCAATTGTAACTCAAAATCTGTAAGCATAAAAACTATTAAAAATATTTTAAGAATTAATTAATTTAATTGCTAAGGACTTCTAGACGCCTACTTCTATCTTTGTGTGCCTCTTAAAGTGAACTGGAGGCATATTTTAATTTTTGTTTCAAAAATATTTAATATAGATGACCAGATATAAGGTATTCATTTGGAATTCAGACATAACTGAAAGTTATCACTTGTTTATTGATGGTAAACGGATTTTGAACTGGCTTGAATTCTACTTATACCGTTTAGAATAGTACAGATAAGGCAATAATTTCAAAACGTCTCCTTTCTTAACCAAATTATTTCAGATCAATTAGCTTTTGAGTTAAGGCTTCTTATGGAGCATTTACTGAAGATTCTTGATTTATCTATATCAAATTTATATTAATGTTGTTTAGCATCATATTTCTTCTGAATGACTCTATATTGGATCATTATTCAATTTCCCTCCATAATCTTAATATAGAAGCCGTGATCTTTCCTGACAATACACTCTATTCATGAAATTCAGAATTTATTTTACAATCGAGAAGAGGTTTTAACGCTTCTAATGACATGAATATCATCCATAAATTGTCTCGAAAAGGTAATCCTTACAGACCTGCTTTCTATTAAAAAGAACCTGATTGAAAACCGATAGATTGTCCAGATTAAATGGTCAAATATTCTCAGAAGAAATTGATATTTTAAATAATGCGTTCTTAACTGAGAAAATTATTTAAATCAGGCAATTTTCAGTGAGAAAAATCTTTATTTCTAGTTGTTGTCTTAGCAAGTTTCTACTAGTACGCAATTTTGATGCAAAATTAATCTAATAAAAAATGAATATCCTCATAATATATAGAACTCTGAAATACTAACAAATTATGGTTAATTGCATTGAGTTACGGATTGTTATTTAATATCTATTCCTAATATCTAAGTTAACAATATGCAACAATAATAAGAAAAACTATATGTGTATCAAATTGATAAAAGTAATATTAGAATTCAATAAACGTTTTCAAAATAGCGAAAGCTTGGCACATATTTGTAAAAGATTAAAGTTGCGATTTCGGTGTCTGCGAATCATCATATTTAAGTTCTCAAAGAAATTTTATAGAATTATTCAACTGTAAGGAGCTCTTTTAATTTTTTTAATTATTCATTATTACTTATTTAAAGTTTAGTTGAGCTCTAAATTAAATTTAATATACAAGGAAGTGTAAAACATTCCATTTCTATGAAAAATAAGGATTCCAATCTTTTAATCACTATATGTTTTTTTATCTCGAGAATATGAAAAAAATTATTCTAGAGCTGCTCATTTTTAACTTGAACAAGAAGTTAATAAATAGCATGGAATTGTATTTAGATGTAATTCGTAATATTATGAATTACTAATTACATGAAATCCTGAGATAATAATTATTTGAAATATTATTATACTAATTTTCTCTATTATGCCAGTGATAAAACATTTGCAGTTGTTTACATTTTTTTACATGCTCGGTTTTTTCTTGAAGTATTCCAAGCTTTCTTACAAATTGTTTCCATCGTATTAGATTTTAATTTGATGAATCCATTGGTAAACAGGAAAATAAAATATCTAGCACCAAATTTACCAATTTTTAATTAAAATTTGTTCATCATTTCAAATCTATTTAATGTAAAAAAAATCCTGCAGCATCATAATACTTAAACATACAAATAAAATTTTGATATATAATAAATAATAAAATTATATTTTGACATTGAGTACAGCTATCTGATAGTAAGAACTGTAGTTTGCAATCTTTGGCTGGTATTCTAGTGCAGATCTATTCATTCTCACTTGTCATAGAAATGAGAAAACAACTGAAAAAAAAGGAAACATTACCAACTAATTATGAATACGAAGTTAAAGTTCAATCTAAAAATCCGAGAGAACAGCTGAGGCTAATAAGGATGCGATTTAATTGGCGTTAAAATAGAAATTCTTCTTCTATCGATAGTTCTACAATAGCTATAAATTTTGTAGAACATGGCAGAATTCTTATTTTCATATGGATATTATTTACGTATGGATTCATAATATTCATGTATTTGTATCGCGAATAGGAAATCCCTTAGCTGAATGCCCGTTGTATCTTCAGCTGAATATTTGCAATAGTTCCTCAGTTTAATGTTTGTAAGAGTCCCTCAGCTGAAAATATCCCTTAGCTGATTGTTTGCAATAGTTTCTGAAAGTATTATTATGAATGTTCAATGCCCATTTTACAGTTAACAAAATCTGCAACCCTCTGGAACACATCTATGAAAGAATCATATCCCCCCCCCCCCCCCCACCTTCTAGGGGAGTATGTTTTGATGATATGTTACAATATTTTTCTATTTTATGATATTATTATTCTTTGTGCATTTTTCTATTTTATGATAAATTTCCACATGAACGAAATGTACTTAATTTAATTATATATTTTAATTTGATGTGATTTTTACACTTATCCACCACCACTTTAATTTGATGTAAACTTTCACCACTTCCGTAGTTGTATTTGATTACAGGTTTCATCATGTCGTGCCGGTCAATCTAGTAAAAAAAAGTATCTGTAGGGCAAATAATCATATGTCTATTCTATTTTTGGCACTATTCTTAATCGTATAGTAATCTAAAATATCGAAAATTTAAAAAGACCTTGTTCTTAGGTATTAATAGATATCTTGATAATATCTGTTCATTTTAATTTAATTCATTTCGTCCCGTTACTAATTTTGTGGCTTTGTAAGTTAAAATTCATGAATTATTCAGCTGCAAAGTATATTCTTCTTATCTAAAGAGGAAACCTTTATCAATTAATATTAATTAAATCCTTAATTTTTTTCTTTAAGAAGAACATTTTAATTTAGAAGAAAGTATAAAAAAATTCATTAGAATTTCAGTCAGAAAATTATTCTGAATATGTATGAATGCTCCAGGCCATCGATTTAATTTTTCTTCAGCCACTTCAATTAAAAAAAAAATATTTCATAGTTTGCATATTCATCATGGATTCCAATTACATTTTTGATTAGAGAAAGCGAGGAAATACAAGTGATATATACCAGAAAAGAATTTATTAGCACTCGTATAATTTATCAAACAATTCGGCAACGGAAAGGGCATTCTTTAATGGAGTATTTACGTCATACTTTATCATCTGAGCAAATAAAATCAATTTATTTATGAACATAGAACCAATCTATCCTCTAATGAGATCAGGTGAACTTTCGCTAAGAATATGCGCTGAGAAATATGACTTAATCTAACAAAATTCAATTCAGTCAAAGTTTAATATTTCACTAAATTATGATCTTAGATGATGGTAAGATCAAAATAGATCCCCCATTTATAAACCTTTTCTTTTTTTCATTTTCAAAAGATTTCTATTTCGATATATTTGAAAGTTTCCCTTTTATTCATATATTGCAGATAAAGAAAATGACCACTATAGGTTTAGTTTTGTTTTTTCTTGTCAAAATTTAGAGGACCGTTACTTCTTGATATAGTTTAAAAAGTTCAAAAATATTGAGAATCAATTATGGAAAATGGAACTTTTCCCTTTGTTTAAATTTATAATGCTTTGTTATTTATTCGAATATTAATGTGAAATTCTCTGCGTTTGAAACCTATCTGCCTGGAAATAAGTTGCCGATAAATTTAATGGAGTCTGGATATCTTGACAGTTCTATTACCTCACTTGAAAAATGATTCCATCTAGGTTTTAAAACGGTAATTCTGAATCGTATTAATAAATAAAAAGACTTCTACGTACTTTACTATTCCAAGAAAAAAAACGTTTATTTGGTTTACAATGTAACATATTTGACTCAGAGATACATTAATGTCTTTTCTAAGCAATTTAAAATACGTCTCTGTAACCAAATCTTTAAACTCAACGAATCTTTTTGTTAGAGTCATTAATAACATCAAATGTCCATTTGAACTTCTTTTTATTAGAAGTCATAAAAATAGATGCTTATCCAGAAAGATATATATAATAATGTACATCTGTTACTTTTTAGTTAGAAATTTCATCTAGTTTTTGATAAGATTGAAAAAAATGAATTTAATCGCATCAATCAACCGTAAGTTATTCTATATGCAATTAAAAAATTATATCCTACAAAATAAAAATGAAATGAAAATCCTATTTGCATTAAGTAAATTTCAGAAGAAATTCATTCCTTTTTTAAAACCAAATTTTATCACTGACAAAAACACGCGATTGAATGTTTTAATAGATGAGTTTACATTTTAGTATATAATTGAAAATTGTGTTACAAATTGTAAATTCTTAATTTAAATTTGTGTTACAAATTGTAAATTCTTAATTTAAATTTGTGTTACAAATTTAAATTTATTTAAAATTGTGTTACAAATTAAATTCTTAATTTAAATCGTCAGAAATCGTTCTGAAATTACTCTAATGTGATTAAAAAGAAATTTTTAAAGTTTTGAAATAAGGCAAACATCATTTTTGTAAAATAATGATTTGAAATATTTGAACATTATTTTCCATAAGTAAGTCCTAGCGATTGCCTATCTGGCTACGGTAAGTAGCACGACTCAGCCTTGATATTTTGCCATCTATCGAATTAGATGACACCTTCTTTCTGTTTTCCTGAAATAGGGAAAAATAATGTAGTTTGATAGATGATTAGGTACGATTAGACATTAAGTGAGTTAAGCGCTAATCAGCGTATTAAGTCCATTTCTGTGCTCGTTCCTATTAGACCTCTATTTTTTTAATCTTAATTTCTTTTATATTTTTTCCAGTAATTTTCCAGGGCTTCGGTGAGCTCTCTTCCAATAATTTCTTATAATATTTTGCAGTATATTATTTAGCAAAGGAAAGCGTTGCATGATGAAAAGCGTTCAATAAAACAGTTGAAAACGTTCGTTTGGTATTCGCTTACATTTTACTGTTGCCATCCGACAATAAGAAATAATAAGTTTTTGACACTAAACATGCAACTTAGAATGGACCTCATTTTTTCATGAATCACAGGTTGCAAATGCTATGTATGACAGTTATAAATATTCAAATTATAGAATGAATTATGAAAGTTATAAAGCGAATGTTTATATTATAGAGTGAATTATTAACGTCATTTAATATATACTTTCATATAATAAAATTAATTATTATTGTCAAATATCAATTACTGAAGTCGTAGCATGAATTATTAGCTTAATAAAGCAATTGTTTTACTATGAAATGAATTATTGAGAACTCTTAAGTTCTTCTTACTGAAATATCAGTTTATTAAATAAAACCTAACTAAATTTTGAACTAGATACAATATTTTATGAACCCAATTTCGTTAACAATCCCTTACAATAAGTTTTACAAATACTAGTTTTATTGTTTTACGTGGTTCAGAAATCAGATGGAAACAAATGTCTTTCATGATATCTTGCTTATTTTTTAAAAACTCTGCCCCCCCCCTCTCCTTTTTACGATTTTCAGCTGCATTTGCTCCCTCTACGGGGGAAATCGGGAGCCTATGTAGTCTTTGGAAGCCGTAAAAATAAACGTAGACGTATAATGGTCTCTGTACACTCTGAGTGATCAGCAGAACAGTTAGCAGTTCTCTCAGGAATAAGGATCTCTCTATTCGAAACTATAATAAGAGGTTTTAGTAACCACCATAGTGCTCTAACATAGATATAACCAACATAAATCTTAAACATTGATACAAAACAAGAAAATTATTTATTTTTCAAATATTTTGAAAAATAAATTTTGTGGAAACAAAAGAAAAATTCACAAAATTCATGATATTTTGGCAAAATTATTTAATTTGTAAATTTTGACCATCTATAATTTGACTATACAACAGAAATGTAATTACTGTGAGCTATTAAATATACAATAAGGCAATACATTTTGACATTTCTTGCATGAGCTTTGTCTTCGTCGATTATCTAAAGACCTTATGTAATATGAAATCCTATCATAATTCAAGGATACACTTGAACTGATATCCATTCCTTATTAAATGCAAGTTTTATCAACAATGTCATTAGTTGTTAGATTTATTATAATGTTTCAATTGGTTATGAATATATTATGAATGAAATTATCTATGTCTGAAATGATCTAAAATCTCCTAACTTATTTATTGAAAGATTTTTTATAGTGTGCATCCTATATAATAATAAAATAAATCATTTATTACTTTGACAAAATGTAAATTATTAAAAAAATGCAATACTTGTTTGTTATCTTAAAAACAAATTATATACAAATTCTCAAAAATGAAAATAAAATCCCTAGTGTTGTATATACTGATATATATATATTTTTTAAGTAATATAGTTACTTTCATAAAATAATTTAGAAATGGGTATGACTTTACTAATAATTGGCTTGATAAATTCCAAAACATTAAATCAAATCCATTTTTTCGTCTTCACTTTTAATATTATACCAATTACATAATGCTAAGAAAGTACTCAATCACTGAGAAATTTGAATTCTTTATTTTGAAGAATCTCTATGTTAAAGATCTACTTTAGTTTGAAAAATTTATTTTTGGCATTATGTCTTTATGAAACTGTCGAATGAAACTTTATGAAACTATCATTGCCTGTGAGCATGATAAGCTCAGAAACGCTTTGGCTAAACTTTAGCTAAATTTGGTACATGGAATAGAAATTTGCAGATTTCTATTAAATTTTGAACGAAATCCATTCACAGGAAAGCTGTCTGGCTGTTCAAGTACAAATGAATTCATCAACTACAAAACGTTTCGGACGAAAGTAACGGAGAGTTAGACAAATTAAACTTTTACACAGGTTTAGCATCTGAAATGTAGTTTTTTAAATCAAATTTAAACTAAATTATCTAAGGATTCTTCATCCGACGGTCAGTAGTTTCGCATGCATGTAATTGAATGCCTCATAAACACAATTACTCAAACTAATGAAATTTAATAAGTTACCTTGTAGCAATAATTGCACTTCTATATCATATTTTGGTTTTTATCGGTTGGGGAAAAGTTGACAAAATTACACATTCAGTTTTTCTATACTTCTATATTAGCTGCATCCTAACAATTAATAGCCAAAACAATCGGCGAAGTTCACAAGCTAATAGGTTTTTTTGTTAACATTTGTTCGCCATAAAATAATGCACTGGTACATTTATTAGACTGTTACGATTAGAAGGAGACAGTTCTAATTGATTTTAATATTTTCAATAGCTTACAATGGGGTCTTTACCCCCAGAAGCTACTGTATTCTTTTCCGTGGTAACGCGGACTCGACATCATCATCACCAATAGCTTTCAATAATTATGTCTTTGCCTTGAATCCTAAATGATGGTGATAATGTCTTGAATGTTGCTCAATGGGTTTCATCAAAAAATAAATAAAAAATATTCTTTTAGAACCTTTTTTGATGGTAAGTGTATTTTTTTTTGTATTTTATGGTTCAATCTATTGTTTGTAGTTCTTTCTATTGTTTGTATTAAAATTATTTATGTATCAAAATACTTTAAAAATCCTTATTATTTAATTAATTAATAAATAGTAATTTGAATAATGCATTCTTAATTAAAATAAATATTAAAAATTATTTATAGTTATTTTAAAACTATCGCTATCTGTAGACGCACTCATTTTAAATTAATGTACTTTTTAATTAGTTGAAATTTTATTGTGGGATTGCCGGCATTCTCCACTGTATAATAAAATTTAGGGGGAAAAGTTAGATTATAAGTGATAAATCACATGTAGCTCTTATCTTAGATCAACTTATCTTTACCTATCTGACTTCCTCTATTATTTTCATATTTTATTGCGTCTCTGTATATTGACTTTTTTCGACATTTTTGTTATATTATCTGAAAGACACACACATATATTATATATATATATATATATATATAAACTGATTATTATAGATAAAACAATCGTATTTTTAAATTATGTATTATCTGACAGGTGACTAAGCGACAAAAGTAATTTAACACTTTCCTCATTGTTTTAGATGTCTCTTTTTTATGAGATACTTTTTTTTCTTATCTCATTCTAATATAGTTTGTCATCATCAATCTTTCTGTCTTTTGAAATGTTATTCATACAGATTTTTTTTTCATTAGCATTGTTAAAGTAATTTCTTTACCAAGAACTTTTATTTTAATTAATTTGTTTTTCATGTTTGTAAAAAATAGAAATTTTGTAATAGATGTTTCATTCTCTGTACGCGTTTACCTATACAAGTGTACTAATTGTACAAATTTTCAGTAACACCACACTATTTTCATGCTTTGAAAACTTAATTATTAGTAAATTGATTAATGTATTTAAATTGTGAGTATTTATGAGTAATGCCATCTGTTTGTGAATATGAAAAAAAAAATGATTTCAAAATTCCATAACAATTATTACACTAAATTAAAAACTAAGGGTTTAAAAATAGCAATAAGTAAAATGGAAAAATTTCGATTTTTAATGCACTAGATAAATTAAGATTATAAAATATATTTTTATCAGATCTATTTCTATGTTACTTATATAAACTTATTTCTTTCATCTTGAAGCTATTGATAATACCCCAGCTTAATATCGAAACTAAATTTAATGCTTGCATATAGCCATTTATCACCCATTCTTGATACTTTAAAAGCTTTATTATTATTAAGTTTTGAAAACAATTATTTCTATAGTAAATTTTAACTTTGAGTTTAAGGCAATGCAATAAGTTATACATTTATTCAGAATATCTTAGTTTAAATAACTCTTCACATGAATATAATTTTTAAATTTAGAGTCGAACGATAATCAATATTTATAATTTTATTTACCTTGCTGAAAATATTAATGAAAATATTATTTTGAAGAACGTATTTAAAAGGATATAGTACCTTATCGTAATTTTCATCTTTTTTCGCTTTCAATCATTCCTTTGGCGCCATCTATTGGCATTCATACTAGTTATTCAACTAATTTAGATCTATTATGAGTTTGTTCCCACGCTACTTATAGCAAGTATGTTTCAAGAAGTGACGTAACAACAACAAAAAATGTGTTTAATGTTAGAATGCTTTATGCTAAGACACAAGCATTAATTGAAAAAATCAAAACTCACTTTGATAGCAAAGAAATGAATCTATAGAAAATATAAATCGTATCACAAAAATTTATGACAATTTTGTTATGATAACAACATATTGTTATAAACGACGTTATATTGTTACATCCATGATATATGATCTCAACATATTTTTGTATAAAGCACTATATTACATACGCATACTGTACAATTTGGCAAAATATTGCTATAATTTACGATATATTATATAACTTTATATCACACGACTTCGTATTCTGTGGTATATTACTTACGTACATAGTACACGACAAAATATTGTTCTACATAACGGAAACCATTTGTTATAGCTTAGTTAGTTATTCAATTTATTTCTCAATTTTATTATACAGTGATACATTTTATTATTTTAACTCCACAGTGTATTAGTTAAAAACTTTTTATGTATCTAATAATCATAAGTATTTAAAAAAAACTATACAAATTATTTATCTCTCTCTCCCTCTCTCTCTCTCTGTACATTGTGCATGACATAAACAAAAGTTTCACTTCTTAGTAGAAGGTTAAACAGAAAAATTTCAATTTAGTAAAAAATTAATGATGCGCATAATGTAATTCAGACAGAATGCGCTTACGTAGAGATTTTTTATGGGTCATTTTCTCCCTTTGTCTCGAATTTCAAATAAAATACTACATAGTCTAGTATGTAATACGTATGCCAAATTGAATTTTATGAAAATTCATATTTTTAAAAGAAATAAAAATGTTACGAAACATATTATGATAATTAGCTCTTTTTAATTATGGTTGAAAATGAGAGAATATAATCCAGAATGTTGATGATATGAATATTTTATTTAGAACTCGCTTAAACTTAATTGGTTAACGATAAAATCGTGACTAGAACTGCAGAAACTAGAACTTAAATCATTGATTAATACAAATTAGCATCTATTTTAAATGAGAAATTTTATTTTAGCATCCATATATATCTTAAGTATCTATTAATATTATAAGTTTATTAAAGTACCAATATATATTCAAAAGAAACACCCTTCTAATTCATGTTTATTTAATTTAAAGGTTTATTTAATAAAGGGTTAAAAAAGTTGACACATAATGTTTTGAAATGTGAGAGAAATCATTTTTTAATTTGAAATTAAATTGAATGATAGATTTAAATATAATTAATAGATTTAAATAGAATTGCTTTTTAAAAA
Source organism: Argiope aurantia (assembly GCA_026543865.1). Taxonomy (NCBI): domain Eukaryota; kingdom Metazoa; phylum Arthropoda; class Arachnida; order Araneae; family Araneidae; genus Argiope; species Argiope aurantia. The sequence continues at coordinate 41,586 of JAPMOR010048559.1, read as the reverse complement.
ACTCCTTAAGAATCATCACCAAATCTATTTTTTAAATTTATAGTTCTCTCAATACGTAGGTTTATAATTTATAATGTAAAACATTCCACATTATTTCTTATACCGAATTGTTATTGCGTAGCAAGAATAAGTAGCTCCCAAAGAAAGAAAATATTTTTTGCTCTCCAATTATTAATGTTGATATAAGCAGGCTGAATGTTGCGTGGGGATTGATAATGATTTTTGGGATTCCCGTCATTTTCAGTCTTAAAATGTGACAAATATACACTAATTCTTCTCATCCGTGACATTTCTTAAAACTTGAGGGTCAGAAATCAGCCCCTAAATTTTCATTACTCTTTGTTGCATCACTGCCCAGTTGCTCACTACGCAATTTTTATTTGTTGTTTTAGCACCCTATTTCTCTTTCGCTATATTTTTTTATCCTTTTAGCACTTCTCATCACCTTTCATTATCCAAATACCGTGAAAACCTGTCAACACAAGAATTAAGAACGACACCTCCTTAAGACCCCTCATTAATAAATTCAGGTGCAAACCATAATCCCTTATTAAAGAAATGACTAAATGAACGAGCCTTTCCCAACTAGATTAACGCCGCAGCCCACTGATTAAAAGACCGGCCGCCACGCAGCTCATTTAATCAACTGGACAGCATAAATACCATATTCTTAACCCCTTGCGAACCAACTGGCCAAATAAAAAAAAGTCGAAGACTTACCCTAAATAGGTTTCTGCTTATTAATTTGTTTCCTGGAGAGACTAATGGATAACTATAAAATAATCAGCCAGCATCCAAAAAAGAACAGTATTTATGTTTCCTCGCCTTAAAAAGGAAACTGATTGATTGTTAAGGGCGCCGTTATTGCCTTGGCCAGTTAGTATATTGCATGAAATAAATGAGATGCGACACTCCTAAATTAAGATTTCCATGAGAAATGGGAGTCTTGATGGTTTATATGAGTGAGAAACAACTCTTTTGAAATATTAGGTTGGGATTTAGGCCAAGAAAATATGAATTTAGAAAATGTTTTGTGTATATGCATGTGTAATGTTTTGTGAAATGCTGGGATATTATTTTATTTGTGATTTGTCATTTTTTTTTCATCTTTTCATATTTTAAGTAATCAACATATTTAAGGATTTTATAGCTTTGAAAAATTGCGATGATTCGTCTTCTTAATCGTAAGCATACAATATTTAAATGCGGAAAGTGAAATGAGTGTTATTCCATTTCTACTAAACTATTATGATTTTGTTTTGAATTGATAATTTTTTTTAAAAATTTCGTTTTAAGTTTGTTCTAAGAAAAAATTCAATCATACTTTTTAAGATATAAAATAAAAAACGTAGTTTTAAACATATTGGAATCCTCATTAAACCATTCATTTTTTTAAAAACTTAAATATTATCATGGAATTAGTAATTCAGTTTATTTCAATATTGATTATATCTTGATTTGACTATATTTTAAAACTTCATTTCTAAAAGTGGGAAGTTAAAGGACTTTTTCAAAGTGAGATTCACTTATGATTATATATCTTTAATTATTTCTCATATATTTCTTTATATATTCTTTATATATTTATAATTTTATTTATATTATGTGCTTTCGCTCATTACAATTTCGAGAAAAAATTGATTTGTTTATATTCTTTATCCAAAAGATGAATTTTACTTTTACTTGCGCACTATCTTCTTTTGATTATATCATTGGTAATAATTCGCCGTGAAAATAAGTAATAGTAACACATTCGTAATAATAAATAATGTAGTAACAAAAACTTAATGAGTGAAGTTTCTGGATGTTTTCGATTCAGAATATATTTCTAGAACATCTCTTAAGTAATTTGAAATGCCTATAGATATTTGGGATACTAATGTTGTATTAAAAAATTGTTGAAAAATCATTTTAGATTCCCCGATTACCATTGCATCATATTGCATGAATAATTTTGCATACACAAACTTGTTTTTTAATACGAGTTATGAATTGAAAATTATATAGGTTATGCTATATAATAACAACACAATCCAACTACCTCATACATTTTTTTTAACTATGAGCTGTCAAAATAAATTTTAAAAATATATATTTAATCATTTTTTATTATTTCCACATAATTTGATTCAGAAGAGAAGTTAATATGCGCCTGATAGTTATATCATACTTCTGATCTTCAAAACATGGATAATCCTGATGTTTATTAGGTGATGACTGTGGAATTACCTTTCATTTTTATCTTATATACATGAAAAATGCAGAATATTAGTCCGGTTTTTTATTATTTGTTTTTTATATTATTCCGAAATATTAGTTCAGAGATTGATACAATGTTACTCTCATTTATTCTCTCTAAAGAAAAATTTGATTAGCCAATGCCGTTATGCAGTATAAAAATACAGAATAATTTTGGGGTGATTTGGCTAATCATGTGCAAAGAAAAAGGTGAATTTTCTGCTTCTTTATGAACCATAATGCCAAAATGAAAGATCCCTATAGTGCATGAATTGCATTACATGATATATTGCATTCCATAAAATGCCTGCATTCAAACTAACTTGCAAGAAGCATAGTTTGACTTGCGATAATATTAGTATTAGTATTTCAAACCTGTAATTCTGCTACCCAGCACGGTTAGCTCAATCACTGGAAGGACCATTTTATGATCAGCCCTATTTGGCCTGATCGGGTGCCCTGTGAATGATTTCAGAGCTTGGAGACAAACTTCAAGAAATTTAGCAATTTAGCCAAAGGGAACAGATATATGCCTGATTGGTCCAGAAACTTCTCTGACCCCCTCCCTGGAATTATAAGACGCCAGCAGTCTCAAGTTACAGTCGGTCATCAACGAAGTCGTAGCCAAGTATCGAGTCGTCGCGAGGATAACGAAGCAAAAGTGAAATGGTCCAGCAAATAACAAGCTTTGTGTGGAGCTCAAGCGATTGCTGAACTGAGCTGTGTGCCGAGTACTGGCATTTATTGTAGAAGCAGCATCGTGTCGTGTCTGGGCCAGTCGTGTAGTAGTGAGTGGGACACTAGAGAATTGCAGACGTTCGGAGAGGCCATAGAATGAAGCTAAGTGAATTCCCTCCTTCTGCTGAATTCTATCTAGCCACTTTGTTTGCTGAGGTAATTATTGCTACCAATTACTACTTGTGGACTACTGTGTGTTTTAATGTTCTGCTGTGTATTGCCTGTCTTCGTCTCGGGTGTATATATTTATCGTCTTTGTGTTAGTCTCTTCGTGCTAAAATAAAGTCATCGTCTTTTGTTACTGTAGGACTGTTTATTTCATTGGCAAACAAATCGGAAAAGAACATCAACGACTGAAGAATATCCACAACAACATGTATGCATGTATATATATATATATATATATATAAAGTGAGAGAGAGAAATATGTATTTGCTTTAAATAAAAGAATTTTTTTTTTCAAATTTGGAATAAAGAAAATAATTCAAATGAAGCCGTTTCATCTTCAAATGTTAATTTATTAATTTAACAAGAACTCGTTTTCTGTTCCCTGAGTTAAAGCTTGTCTAAGCAATTCAGCTGCATTTGCTTTGAAATTCAGTAAGGTAGGAAAAAAGCAATGAACCTAACAAAATGATTAGCATTAATTTATCTACTATTCCAACTTTAAATATTTACTAATTATAATAAATCTCTTTTCAAAATTAAGTAATTAAAATACAAATTGTCTAAAATAATAAAATATGAGATGTGATGCAATATGTAATAAGCAATGACTGTTGACTATATTATTCACAATCTATTCCCTTCAGTTTTGTAGAATTTCCCAAAAGAAATAACTCAAAAATTAAGATGCTAATATTTTATCGTGAATTGAAATTTAATATGAGGAAAAATTGATTTCAATCAGTTTTTCTGCGTGAAGAATCTACTATTGCAAAGTAGAAATATCGTTTTGGATTTGAAATTAAATGAAACTATTTTTTAAATAATATAAAATTTAAAGGACAGCTGAAATTCCTCTCACGATTTATCCCTCAAACTTTTTTTGAAAGAAACTGCTGTATTAAATACCAGTTCTAATAAAAGTTGGGGATTTTTTTACTTTCAAGAGTCCATTCATTCCCTTCAGCTCAATTTAATTTTCTTTTATTAAATCAATACCAGAGCAAACCGAAGCTCGTGATTCAACGCCATTTTCGTTTTCCCTCCGCAAATGAACACAGGAATCTTTTCGGCTTCAATTCCAGAAGAATGTCGATTAGTACATTTTTTTCCCCTCTTCTAGAAAGAGGAAAAGGGAAGAATACCTTCTCCAGGCTAAGAGTCAATGCTTTTCTTAGTAAGGAGGGAAATTCCTTTTCCCCTTAAATGGGCCGATAGAAAAGGGGAAAAAAAGATATTTCCGTAGAGACACTTGCAGAGAAATAAACCTTCAGAAGTTTCCCTTGATGTCCAGAATTGCTACATGACATTCCAGATGGCACTCTTTATACTTAACGTTTTTTTTCTTCTTCAGACAGAAAAAGGTAGAAAGAAATGGTAGAAACAAGTATTTTCTTTCACGCTACTGCAGTGATAATTGTTTTCAATTTCATGTGCTGTGATACAGAGGATTTTCAGGAATTAAAGTTGGAAAGCGAAATATTTTGTAGCGCGAAGTATTTTGGGGAATGTTTCATTGCGATGTTTTGTCTAAAAGAGAAAAAAAAAAGGAATAAAACTAGCATACAGTTTTTTAAAGACAACTTCGCAATATGTCATTTATTTTTACGATAGATTTAATATTATTTTAGGACAATATTTAACTATTCTCCAACAATCAGATGTGCTAAAAACAAGCTGCAAAGTATGTTTAATTCCACTCAAGAAAAAGGCAGGTTGTTTGAAATTAAAGAAATCAAGACATTAAAAGCAGTTTTGAAAGGAATAAAATAAAAATTAAATTGTTTTCAATTTCGTGCGTTTAAATGCGGAGGATTTTCAGAAATTAAAGTAGAAAAGCCTCGCACAATGTATTTTGGGGAATGTTTCATTGCGATACTTTGTCTAAAAGTGAAAAAAAAGGAATAAAACTGGTATACATAGAGATTTATTTAAAACGCAACTTAACAATATGCCATTTATTTTAAGATAGATTTAATATCCTTTTAGTAAAATATTTAGCTATTCGCCAACATACAGATGTGCTACAAACAAATATGGAAAACAAATTGAATTCCGTACAAGAAAAAACAAGGTTTGCATTTAAAAAATCAAAATAATAAGATAATTTTTGAAAATAACAAATTTTTAAAAACAGAGAGCAGAATATTTACTGGATGCTTCCTGCATATTTTCGAATAATGTGAAAATAAATAATCTTTAAAAATGTTTTACATTCTTTTTTTTTTCTCACAAAAACAAAATTTCTACTGTCATTTATATTGGAATTTATCCTTGTCGCTTTTTTTAATGTAACGTAATTTTAAAATATTTTTTTATAAAACGGAGTATGAGTTTTATGTTTTAGATATCCCGCATACGTTTAGACTTAATTTTCTTTTTCAGCAGAGAAGATCATGTTTCATGTTTTGGTGTCTGGTGCAGCGTATCCAAATCAAGTGATCGCGTCATTTAACTACAATAAATCAACCAAACCTTCTGCTGTGGTATCTTTGAATTATTGGGCTATATCGTAATGCAGTTACTGTATGCGACTTCTGCTTTAATTCTTCTAAAACTAGATAATCTTGTTGAAGTATGGAGAAAAATCCGTCTCAATTTCTGAGACATTTGTTGATATCATGATCATCATATTTTTAGGTCTTGTATGAAGATAGCATAATAACGTCGTATTTAACATGTTAATCATCATGTTAACATGTCATGTTTAACTTGTTTAAAATAAATGTGTCAAATAATATTTGTTAGAAATTCCATATTTGATTTATTAATTTTAAATAAAAATTCTGATGTTAAGATGTCTTTATTTTCTGATGACAAAAATGTTATTAATATTATTGTCATGATAGTTCAATGTTATTTCTATTTCCAGATTTTCCGCTGTCAAGATCATCTATTTGTCAGAAGAAGGTCAATTCCTGAAGACTTTCAACATGCAAACTGAAATAGCTTCCTTCATGTAAATATTAAGAATTTATATTTAAAACTTGAATCAGTATGTTTTTGTAATAGTCAATGTATAAAGAATGTTTAATCATGAATTATGATACATCCACAACAAGTAATGGCAAAAATTATCTGAATATTAATACTGAATTATTAATACTGAATTTAAAATTATTAATACTGAAATTAATATCTCTTTTGTAAATTTTAAAGTTCTTTAATTATAATTTCTACGTCTCGTGGGGTAAATGGAAATTCTTAAAATTTTACAATAGTTTTAAGGAGATTTATGATCTCAAGAGATCGTCGCAATTAAATATTTATAGCTTCTATATAACACATAATCCCAAGTTGTACAGTTTTAATAAAGTTTAAAGTTTATTAAGTTAAATAATCTAAGGTCATACTTTTATTTCCCTAAATTCTTAAGTAAAGTTACAATTACGCATTTAAATTGTTAATAAATAACTAAAATATTCTATTTTTTATGCATTTCTAAGATAAGAAAATCAAGATCTGAGTGATTATGCAAAGCAAAACAAAGAAGCAGAAAGAATGTATTTTATTTTTGATTCTAATTTGCATTAATTTTCTGATTGGAAGTGCTAAGAAAAAATATCATTTATTTAAGATATGTTCCAACCACAATCCATGAAATAAATTAAGAGGAACAAAGTATCTAACAATAAATAAAGAAGGAAGTAGTTCATGTTTAGGCATTCTCCTTTACAGAAGACATTTTATGTCTTATTTTTCAGTTGAAAGTCCATATTGTCTAGTGATTTCATTTAAATGTTTTAGCGATAGTTATATAAGATAAATTAAAAAGAAGTTTTTAATATGAATCAGCGGACAAGTCTTTTTGTTTAATATGAACTATGGTTTCTCTTTGAATAAAATTTTTCTGCCATCGTGAGTCCAAAAGGGCTATTGTAAAACAGTCATATTTTGAGATACCAAAATATATACACTGCTGTTCAAAAATTATATTTACGTGAACAATTTTGCCATCTCAAATAAAAACTGGAAAATTATGTTTGTTTGAAATGATATTTTGCACATTTTGAGACGCTTAACAGTAACATATCATGTTTTGATATTTATTTTCTGAAACATTTGGAAATATAAGACTGTGGTCTCTTTTCCAGTAATTTGAGGAAGAAACTTGCCTCTAGTCATTAATTTTAGTGACCTTTCTGTTCTCTCTAATTTAGCTGAAAATAGCACTTCTAGAGATCTGAAAATCCTTCTGATCCTTATATCTTTCTGTAATTCTTCAAACATGCTTTGATGCACTCTTTGCTTGTCTTGTAATTATTTTAGGACCTTAGAATAGAAAACTAGTTTGGTGATGTTATCATAATATTTGTTGCCTCTAGATAGATTCTAGATAGTGTTGTGTGTTTTGAGGCTTGATGGACTCTTGCGAAAATTTACTATCGAACTTAGTCTGTAGTGCATATAATTCCTAGAATTGAGCAGCATTTAATTAGTCTTTATTTGTTTTGGTAAAAATATAATTTTGCAGTAGAAATGTAAATATTATAAAATTGTTTTCGAGTTTACTTAAAAAAATATAAACTTTAAATAGTTTAACAGTTATTAGACCCGTGTATAATACATAAGAAATAAATGGTTATTATTCTACAAAATAATTTATCTAACTGACACCATTATTGCCTATTTTTATTGATTCATTATTACTTATTTTGTAAGATTAATTTTAATAGTTGCTAAAATGTTTAACAGGCAGTAGACGTTTAATACATATTTAAATACATGAATATTTTTCTGTAAAATTATTTATCTAATTGATGCAATTATTTCCTATTTTATTAGTTAATTATTATCTATTTTATAGATTGATTATTACCTAATTTCTAAATTATTTTGAATAGTTGTTAAAATGTTTTTGTAATTTTAATTTTGGGCATCAATTATAAATCAGTTATCAGTGAAAGATATTCAATTTTTCTAATTATTTACGCAGTTGATGATTTCAAGGAAGGGAATTATTTTAAAATCAATTAATAAATGGAAATATTTAACAATCATTTAATAAAGTGAAAGCAATTAATAAATGAAATAACATCGTAACATTTCATCGAGATTAAATAAAAAAGATAGTTATACATATATCAAAACTGTGTCAGCTAAAGTTCATAACGCAGTTACAAATATATTTTATTTTAATTGTTTGTCTCACCACGGAAATGAAATACGCTGTCCATCATGAACTGACACTTTACTTAATATGTTTCGTGGTGTAGCTGAAATTTATAAAAATAATCATTCTGAAAATGCCTGAGGTTGCGAAAAAATATCGGAAACACCGTTGCTGACAGACTGATACTGGCAGAATATAAAATATATACCGCCTATGCAGAGGGCAGATAATAGCGAATTAATGGACCTGAAATAGTAAGGTAGTGGCAGAAAACTTGGGAAAAGCCAAGCATTGTATATTGTGTTTCTGCTAAAGGATTTCTTTAGGAATTTTTTGTAAGCATGGGTGATTTTTTTTCTAATTTATAAAACAAGATGAAAAGATGGAAGAAGTTTTCACGATTAAATCCATTCACTAATTAATGATAGCACTGTAACAAATAAGATTTTGAATCAGTTTTAAAAAGTAACCAATATAATAACTTAACTTTAATAAAACTATATTATTCCTTAATTGGTTCATTTTGCATTTATCTGCTTAAAAGAGAGAAATAATTATATTTCTCTTAAAATTCTTTTTGCAATTTTGAAAACAAATTTGTGGTTTTAATTTCCTTAATTTTTATGCGATGTGTAAATAAATCTGCGTATGCGACATTTGTTAATGATTTAACATCAATTTCTTAAACAGTTTTTCCTAATATCGATGATGAATACTCATATACAATTTTTTTTTTTATAATTACGTTTTTAAATATTTGTTAAAAGAATTCTAATATAATTCTAATTCTTATAAATAAAATAATTATATACATCGAAAATATTTCTTGAAAAATCTTTCTATATATTTTATTGTATGTTTTTCCCATTTCGTCATTATAAGTGTAGAAATTTTCCAGATGATAATAATCCCATGCTTTATGTATGAATACAATGATCAGAAAAATGTAAAACATTAAAAAATGGTCTAGACGTATTGATAAGATTGTATATTTCATTTACTATTATTATTTCTGGCTACATAGTTGTACCATAATACTCTCACTTTTCACTTCTATTGAAATTTCTTTAATAACTAACCCCTTTAGCTACTAGCTAAATGTGTTCGGTAGGAATATTGCCAGCATTTAATTTGAATTCTTCTTGTGCAAAACTAGGTTTTCATAATTGTTTCAAAGATGAATTTTTAATCTATAAATTGTGCCAAATAAAATAGTATTCTAATCGATTTACACACGTTCAATTTACGGTGCATATGCTGATTTATATTCGAATCCGATCTCTGAACGTCACAGTATCATCAAACACGTAAGTGTTCCTTTAATAAACAGGGTGGTTATAATTAAAGTTACTCTGTTTCGACCTGTGTAGTGTCCGCTCTAGTGGAAGGATGTCGAAAAAACTTGATACTTAGGTTGTGTGGATCATGGGGAACCTAAACCTCCAATAAAATAAAAATAGTTCAAATTCCAACAGCCAGGTGAGAAGGCGGCGCATGAAAAACAAATAACACAATTTGGAACTTAAAAACTTTATTTAATTGCAATATATGCTCAATGTGCATTCCATTTTCGTCACGCACATGTTCAAAGTGCATTACGGTGTATTTAACAGTGGCACGAAGGGTTTCTCGATCAATTTCAGCAGCATGACGTGTTATACTTGCTTTCAATTCATGCAGAGTAAGTATGCTTCCTCCATAAGCACGATCTTTCAGGAACCCCCACAACCAGAAATCACAGGCATTCAAGTGCGGAAAACGCGGAGGACAGGCAGTTGTAAAACTTCTTGACATTACCCGTTGATCTTCAAAATGAGCACGAAGCAATGCCGTTAATGGTCGAGCAATGTGAGGTGGTGCACCATCTTGCATGAAGACAGCAGTCCCTAAACATTCTCGTTGTTGTAACGCAAGAATGACTTGCTGCTGAAGAAGGTCGCGATAACGGGAAACCGTAACGGAACGCCTTTGTGGGCCATGAGGAGTGTTCTCCTCAAAAAAAAAGCGGTGGGGGAACAAGAATGAAAGCAGCAGTAAACCCACATCATACAGTAATATAATCAGGATGTAGAGACTGTTCATGCACATAATTAGGACTTGCAGTACCCCATATGCGACAGTTCTGAGTATTAACTGCTCTGCCTAGGGTAAAATTAGTCTCGTCCGACCACAAAATCTTCCAAGGCAATGAATACTCAACGTCTATTCTGGCTAAAAAAATTCTAGCAAATTGATTTCGTTTCTCCGGATCTGCAGGATTCAGCGCTTGCATATGATGGATGTGTATGGATACCACTTTACAATGGATCGAAGAACGTTTCATACTGTAGACCAAGGCAGGGACAAACCACGTGCCATCGCTTGAGCACTTGATGAAGAATATTACGAATCAAACGCTCTTTCGACACGGCAAGAGCGACATCTTCCGCAGTTTCATTTGAGATCCGTTTTCTTTCTCTTCCTTGTACCACACCCAGCTCTTCAAATTTAATAATCATCTTTTTCAAAGCCTGCTTGGACATAGGCCCTTTTCCTAAGTCTTTGAAGCGCCGATATTCTCGCAGTGCAGCTGACAAATTATGCTGTTCTGATAAAAACAACTTTATGAGTAAAGCTCTTCCTTTTTTTCTCTAACGACATGGCGAAGAATTATTTTACGGCAGTGAGTTCTGGCTTTTTAAATTACTCTAAATTTGCATAACAGCCTTTATCGTACATGAAAACCGCCATCTATCGGCTGAAATTTGAACTATTTTTTATTGCAGATTTCTTTTACCCATGATCCATACAACCTAAATATCAAGTTTCTTGGACATCTTTCCACTAAAACGGACACTACTGTTGATAGCTCAGTGGTAAAACTCATAAAACTCAAAAATAACTCACTAAAAACTCACACGCACGAACACTCAACTTTATTCCAACTCACAAAAACAGAAGTGAACTCACTTCCTTTCAAAGCACAATCTCTTCACCTCACTTCACTTAACATTCCGCCGCCCGTTGACATGTTCACATTCAACTAATTGTTAATCATCTCACACAAAGAACAAATTTCATTAAAATACAATAAAATATTAAATTGCAATAAAATTTTAAACATTATAAATTACAGTAAAATATTAAATATTACACTGTTGAAATTGACTTCTAAACAAGTAGCCAATAACACAAGGAATACCTTTTAACACAATACACAAGAATAATCATTCTTCAATAGGCAATAAACATACCTTTGATATAGATCTTTAAAAAATACCCTTCCTGGTTTTCACAGCCACAACCCGAACTCTACCATCATTTCCTGGAAATAATCCAACAATTCTCCCCAACGGCCAGTTACTCACAGCCATATTATCTTCCTTAATAATAACTAAATCACCAATTTTAACATTATTTTTTTTCAAAAAACCATTTTCTACGTTGTTGCAAATTCGAAAGATAATCATTGGACCAGTAAAATCTACTCCAGTACAGTTAAATGGGTAATTGGCAGTAATTCTTTCTTTAGGAAGAGATCCCATTAACTGCTCACAACTCACTGGTTTTACTTTAAAGCAAGTTACGCATTTATGTACGACTTCTCTACAATTTGTTCGACCATTTAATGGCCAATACTTTTGGCGTACATGAAATAGCAAGGATTGAGTTCCAAGATGTAAATTTATCATGTGATAATAATTCAATATCATACGAGTTACCTTACTTTTTGAAGGCAATACAATAGGGTATTTTTTATTTATACACAATTCACTATTACTCAGTCTTCCACCAACTCGTATGAGACCCCTCTCGTCCAAAAATGGATGCAAACTTTTCAATTGGCTATCCTGATTTACCTCACCTTTCTTCTTAAGTGAATTAATGTCCTTTGCAAACGACTCCCCTTGCACTTGCTTTAGTATAAATACTTCAGTATTTCTTAACTCACCAGAGTCTAATGCGTCTCTTTTCCTATCGCATTTTTCTCTACAGTTTCTAATGAACCTGAAACCATAACTTAAAATACGGATTACTTTACAATAGTTATTACTTATATTGATCAAACTATGAATAAGATCACAAGCATCACTATTAAACACAGAAAAACAATTAGAGTCACTGGAGTTAGTGAAGGCTAGTTCATCAGAAAAATCATTCTGGAAAGTGGCTGATGGGATTTCCCTCTCTGGATAGTCTCTACCGGTCAGGAACTCAGGACCATTCCACCACAAAGAGTTCTCAGACAGTTTGTCAGGATCCACACCTCTCGAGATCAAATCAGCTGGGTTATTGTGAGAAGATACATGTCTCCACTGGTTCACCTTGGTTGCTGCCTGTATTGATGCAACTCGGTTTGCCACAAAGGTTTTTAAGTGACAAGGTTCTTTTTGCAGCCAACATAGAACAATCATGGAGTCGGACCACAAATAAGTGTTGGTTATATTAAGTTTCAGGGCGGAAATCACTCTAACCACTAATTTAGAAAGTAGAACTGCTGCACAAAGTTCCAATTTTGGAATTGTCAGACATTTTAAGGGTGACACTCTGGACTTACTAGCAACCAATTTTACAGACACTTCACCAGTCTTTGACTGTGATTTGCAGTAAATCACTGCTCCATAAGCGACTTCACTCGCATCTGCAAAGCCATGTATTTCAATTAAAACTGGGCTCGGTAGTAATATACACCTTTCTACTCTAACACTATTGATAAATTGAAGGGCTGATGAAAATCGTAACCACTCGTCCTTTTCCTTTGTAGGTAGATGATCGTCCCAGTTTAACTCTAGTAGCCATAGCCGTTGCAAAAATATTTTTGCTCTTGCAACCATTGGACCCAAAATACCGAGTGGATCGAATATACGAGCTATGGTTGACAAAACTTGGCGTTTTGTCACACCTATATCTTCACTCGACACCTTGAAGGCAAAACAGTCTTCTCTTGATTTCCAAATAACACCCAGCGTTTTGGTTTCTTCTGCATAAGAGCATGGATATGATTCGCTATTTACTGCAAGCTCTGCGTTGTTACTGCACCATTTATGTAAAACCATCCCTCCTCTACCCAATATCTCAATCAACTCTCGTTGGAGCGCTTTTGCAGATTCTATACAATCAGATCCGGAAAGTACATCGTCCATATAAAAATCATTCTCTAACACTACTGCCGCTGCAGGATATCTCTTTCCCTCATCAAGCGCAAGTTGTCTCAGGGTTCTCATTGCCAGAAAAGGCGCACTGGTTGTTCCGTATGTTACTGTAGTCAACTCGAAAGTTTTTATAGGTTCATGAAGGCTTTCCTTCCACAATATTCTTTGTAGCTTTCTTTGATCAGGATGAATTGCAATTGCTCGATACATTTTCTTTATATCGGCAGTGAAGGCAAAACTGTGTTTTCTAAATCGTAACATAATTGAAAGCAAATCCTCTTGAATGACGCCCCCATTGTATTGTATAGAATTCAAAGATTTCCCCTCAGGGGTTAACGAAGAAGCATTGAATACAACTCTTAAGGGTGTTGACTTACTTTTCTCCAATCCTCTGTACACTCCAAGGTGGGGAATGTAATATGATCCCTTTTCTTCCTCATTTTCATGGATTTCAATCATATGACCCAACTGCTGATATTCTTTCAAAAAATCCGAATATAACTTTAAATACTCGGGCTCTTTTGCTAATCGATTCCATAAGGAATTTAGTTTTTTAGATGCAATCTGTCTGGAACTTCCCAAAGTAACCGGATCTTCTTTCAAAGGCATTTTAACAACGTATCTACCAGATTCATCTCGTGTGAAAGTTTTTGCGAAATGTTCTTCACAAATTAATGTTTCTTTATTTTGAGGCTTTTCAGTCTCAAGACTCTCGATTTCCCAAAATTTTCTAAGTGTTTTGTCTAAATTAGTTTCGTCCCTTATAAGTCCACAATGAATCCTATTCTTTCCTTCTGTAGGAATTTTTCCCGATACTACAAAACCAAAAACAGTGTTTTGAAGAATAAGATTAGAATTATTAATGCGAATTTGGCCTGGTCTTAACAGCTCATAAAAAATCTCGGCTCCAAGTAACATTTGAGCTTTCTCGGGTAGATTAAAATTGTTGTCAGCCAAATTTACGTTAGAAAAATCTAGTCCTGAAATGTCATAAATATTTTCTCGTTATAGACGAACTCTTCCGCGTTCGCGTTCAAGGTTGCTGAGTCAGCAGTTTGGTTAGAATCGATCGTTAAAGCCACGCCCTTTGAGTTTTTATTTCTTATCGATGAAAATGATTCTTTTTCGCTCTCCGCAGTATTAATTCTTGGAAAATGCAAAGACTTATGATGACGCCGCCTGCAAAAGCAATTAATCTTTGATCTGCAATTTGAAACTAGATGCGGGTTCAAACAACAAAAGCATAACTTCTTATTTTTTACAAATTCTACCCTTTCCTGTACACTTAATTTTAAGTAAGACTGGCAGTTAGCCAAAAAATGGGCTTCATTACAAAATGCACAATTTGCAGTCCTAACATCCGATAAGAATACTTTAGATGCATCTTTTGCAGGTTTTGAATCCGATAGAAATACTTTAGTAGTATTTTTGTAACCTCTAACAAAATTACTTTCGTTTAAAGGTTTTCCACGAGAAGTAAAAAACAAATCACATTGTTTTGCAAGCTCCGTTGGCGCGAACCAACTCTCTCCTTGTTTTATACTTATATGCGCTGCTGTTTCTTTATCCAAAGTTTGGAATATCTTATCCGAAACAATCAATTGCTTTAGAGTTTCAAACTCGGTAACTTTTCTTAATTTTAAATAGTACTCTAAATTTGTAGAAAGCCGCGAGGCAAATTGCACATGTGATTCATTTATACGCTGCGCCTTCCTGAAATTTTCCAAACAAGCTTGGGCAGTGGGTTCAAACTCTCTCAGAACTATCGATTTCACTACCTCGTAATTATTTATTTCGTCATCCTTTATGTAAACAATAATATTAGATGCACGCTCACCCAGTAAATTTAAAAGGATTTCTGCTTTTAGATTATCAGGCACATTTTTCGTAACGAAGGCTCTTTCTAGAGACGAAAAAAAGAATCCCCACGATTCTGGCTTCCTAGGAACATTAATTGTTAAGGTTTTAATACTTTTAATTAAAACATCCAATGAGCAACTGTGCCTATCACTCTCTGTTTCATCTAAACTTTTGCTGCTATTACAGCTCGAGTGGGTTTTCGACAATTCCAATTCGAGTTTTATTCGTTCCATTTTAATTTTCTCAATTTCAAGAGTTCTCATACTTGTCTCTTCGTGAGACTTTCTTTCACTCACGATACTATTAACATAGTCCAATACAAAATCTTTATCATTTTCATATGCTTTGGATTTTAAAATAAGCTCTTTTAGTTCGCTTACCTTTGCATTTGACGGCACATTGTCGCAGAACTCCTCTGCGACCTGCTTGAGGTCTTCTTTTATGCAATTCTTAAACATTTCTTCTCAAATGAATCTCAGTCGCATAATTTACTTAATTACTCCGCTTCGACGGACCAGATGTTGATAGCTCAGTGGTAAAACTCATAAAACTCAAAAATAACTCACTAAAAACTCACACGCACGAACACTCAACTTTATTCCAACTCACAAAAACAGAAGTGAACTCACTTCCTTTCAAAGCACAATCTCTTCACCTCACTTCACTTAACAACTACGTAGGTCTAAACAGGTTAACTTTAATTATAATCAGCCTTTATTTCAATTTGAATATCATATTTTACAATCTTGTAATTTTGTTTCTAGATTCTCATTCAAACTGAGAAAATAATCAGCAGAATCTTTATTTCTTAACTTTCAATAATGGACGATAATCTCGCTATTGCATATTTTACGACACAATGAAATTTCATTGAAAAATTAAGTCTATTGTTCAAAATTATGTAATAAAAAATTATGACATTTGCCGAAATGCAGAAAATAGTAAAATTAGTATAGTAGTAAAATTTTTAAAAATTATAGTGAAAAAATTCAAATTTGGTTTAGACTTTTAGTACAATTTTTAGCATCCGAAATAAGTGTCTGCGAAATATGATAGATATTCTGTTGAACCTTATTGCAAACATATGCATTCTCTTTTTGTTTTTAGTAAAAGTGAAGTTTATACTCATAATGTAAAGCGCTGTGGACTAATAAACTTATAATCATTATTGTTATGTGAAATTTATGATTGGATTATATTATTAGCTTCTTTCATTGCCGTTTACAAACTTTTTAATAATTATTCCAGAAGAGTATTTTATCCTTTATTTCCATTTTAGTTAAAATATTCTGTTGCAATTTTATAACAGTTGATGAAAATTAATAAATATGACTTTTATTTGATAGAAAATAAATATATAGTCAATTTTTTTTCTATTTTATTTCCTCATTCAATGATTTATGTTTAATAAAATCTTGGGCAGTAACTTAATACCAATATTTATTATGGCTATTTTTATTTACTGTATTGAAACATTAAAATAATTTATTCTTCTATTATGGCGTTGTCTTTTTTCTCGTCAACAAAGCCAGAATATTGTAGTCGTCGAAAATTCGAATTTGGAATTCTAATAAATCTTCATGTTTTAAACCTATCTGAAAAAACACATTTTTCTTATTATATTTTTGTGTCAGCTTATAAACACGATAACTCATAAAAATTTTGATTCAATCAGATGATATTTTCTATTTGGTCCTTCTTTACTTCAATTTTTTTATTTCTTTCATATTTTGAACCAAATTCTTACTGAAGAAATCTGTTTGCTTCGCATTCCGTTCTTTAATTACGAAGCTAGAAAAAATAGACGAGTGCAATTTCGCGCACATATTTATTACCTGAAGCGCATAAGCGAATGTAATTTTTAGCAACGAGTTTAGCGTTTGTCGGTCTGTATTTTCGCATATATGTAAATTCAATGATTCACAAATGCAACGGCATAGAAGATTGAAATGTAAGACATTATCGGCATTTAAAGTATATGTTTGAAATAGATATTGTAAAAAATTAATCATTGGATTAATCCTCTGCCATTGTGCGGTATTTCCTCTGTCCATGCATTTAAGTGTGTTAGTTCAAAAACTCCATTTGGATTAAGACATTTTTACAGCTCTGTATCGGATTTTATTTCCAACTGAGAAAAACATCCATAATACATATATTTTGCATTTTTTACTTTTACGAAGCACAGCAAAACTCTCATACGTCGGATGTCTGTATTTGATATCGTAAGCTCTGATTTTGTTTTACTAAAGTTGTAATTTTATGTCAAATTTTTCATTCGGTAAGAAAAAGCCAAAAATGCTTATTTTTTGTTTCTTTCGTTATATCAAAACGCACATAACTCTTATGTGCAGGACTCCGAAAGTAAAAACGGAAACAATCATGACATTCATAGAGGGGAATTTACGAAGCAACATCCTAGAAAGTTTCGAAAAGACAATTCCCTATTGTTTTTATTATGAAAAAATAAAGCAATTTCAATATAAGCAGAAATGTATGAATAATCTATTCTCTAATAAACGGAATATCAACAATTCTATGCATTCAAATCTGTAGATTTGGCTTCATTAATTTAAACAACTTCAAATTTAAATGTAGAGTTAAAATAGATGGAATAAATGGCAGACTAGGATAAATGACTATTTGATAAACGGGTACTTTAAACTCAATTTGCTTATAGTTGTAAATTACTTTTAAATCTAAAGAATAGTATTCATTTCTATTTTAATCTAGAAACTGAATGGTTTGCACTATTGCCTCATTCTCTTTGTCTCTGAATATACAATCCAACTTGACTATTTATTCCTAATTTAAATTATAATCTGCAAAAAATCGTAAATGATGATTAAAGTGTTCAAATCAATACTCCCTGCTGTAAATTGACTTGGTAACTGTTGAAGCTCTTTATTCCAGTTTGGATCAGTAATATCTTGTAGAATTGATTTATTATTAATATGTATGTTTCTGTTCATAATGAAACAATGCATATCCATGATATTAATAAAGCAATTGGTGCTTCGAGAGATCAGTAACTGTAATTTCAGATTCATTATGAAGCAATCGTGATTTAACCTGGATGGGAATGCCTTTGAGGTCTACAAGCTTCTACTAGTCACCTTATTTCTGTAGGTTGTTGAATTTCTGTTATTTTCCAATGATTATATTTAGCAAATTATTAGTTGTTTGTGCTTAAATTCTGTAATTATTATTGTCATTGAATGTTTAGAAATATCAATATATTAGAAAAATTACAAGATTTCTGAAAATCATTAAATGTAGTTTTTTCACGTGGTTGTATATTTTGATAAAATTATTTTATGTTTGTTTCACTTTTGAATTATTGTTTCCAAAAAGTGTAAATTAGGAAATTTAAAAAAAAGTGGTTTTTTAGATCTGTTGTAATCATAATATATATTGCATATTTACTGATATCATCTTGAATTGTTATCCTGATGCACAGCTATGACGATTAAATATATAATAAAATTACTGAGTAGAATAAGTTTAATCTCATGCATAAAGTGATAATTTGTATTCTGAAATGAAATGAATTATAATCATAATATATATATATAATATAATTGAATATTTACTGATATCTTCTTGAATAGTTATCCTGATACACAACTGTCATGATTAAATATATAAAAAAGAAATTAATGAATAGAATAAGTTTAATTGCATGTATAAAGGAATAATTTGCATTCTAAAATGACGGTTTTTAATTATTCAAAAGTGTTTATATATTTTTCTCTTCTATATTTGTTTGCTTTTTTTTAATTTCTAGGTATTTAAAACAAATTTTCTGATACATTTTTATTGTAGGATTATTTTTTCAGTATTTTTCTCATCTAATTGAAACTAAATAAATTATGTCTCATGGTAGAAATCGGCATGAAAATTTGATATTATATATATATGTGTGCACTTACTTTTTATTTGAAAATATTAATTAAAATTAACAACAGTTCTGCAAATGTATAAAATAAATAATTACATTAATTAATAAAATTTAATTAAAAAAGAAGTATAGAAGGCAAATGAATCATTAATTCCGGCAGTATAATCCATGATTTCGAATTAGATCATTGTAAATTTTTCACTTGATTCTACTGAAGATCAGATGAACAAATCTTCATAATTTATGCATTAAGATTTAAGATTTTTCCAGTTCAATTTGAAGAATGCTATCTCAAGATTGATAAGTATTATGATTTTATATAAAGTTTGTATGCTGTAATTCTTTTCTAAAATTGATCATTTCATACAGTCATAAATTAATTCATAACTTGAAAAATTAAAACTTTTTTCTTTTCTTGACTATTCTTCTATGACTGAAAGTTATTTTTGACTATAATATGTAACAACTGAATTTGATTGCAGAGAAATCACTTAATCACATATCATGTATTAATATATATATACTCAATTTGTTCTGAATAAGATATTAAGTTATTTATAAAATTTAAAGATAATTGAACAGAATTATGAATTTCCATATTTAACATTAACATTGTTTAATAATTCCATGATATATTTTATATAGTACTAAAACGTTCTGAGAGTGTTGAGACATTTAATTGCGCTACCGTCATTTCCGTGTTTTAAATATATCAGTTTCTGACAATTTGTAAAACGCATATTACCTTGATCCTTAAATTTTCATCCAAATACTTAAAAAGCAATAAAATGAAGCTGCTGTGATTGCAGGCTCGTAACTTTATGTTTAAATCAATGATGAGGCTTCAACGTCACGCAAATAGGATGAGAGATGTGAGGGAGGGGGAGAGTCTTTTGCAGGCTCGTAATGTGAGGGGAGGGAGAGAGTCTTTTACGTTTCTGGGTTTTAAATTATGAACTTGGATACAAGGAAATCGGTTACTGATCCGGTCATTCACTTGCTCGCAAAATGGCGAACTGTTATTCTGTTACTCGTCGAATGATATATGAACTGCTCTAATTAAAAACAGGAAATAAGTTTAACATTGTGTTGTTCGAGAGATTGCTTTAATTAATATGTGCTAATGTTTTATTTTATTCTGATTTTTAATCGCATTTATGAATATAATATTGCTCAAAATTTAAGTTTAATAAACAATTGAAACATATACTATATTTTAATTAACATTTAAAATTTCGTGAACAAAATCATCAGATTATTAATATATGTTTTTTTTTATGGCACTTGCCACGGACAACCCCGCTGTTACGAAGACAGTGATTTAATCCGGAGGGGGAGCGTCTCTTTTTTTTATAGTAGTGCTAACCAGAGCCAAGAGTACGACTTTGCCACTCACGCATCACTCATTGGCTTGCACAACCCCGTTTTACAGGAGGGTACATTCACTCATCTCACAGATAGAACAACTAGGCCCAAACCGGGACTCGGACCCGGGACATCCAGATCAAGGGGAAGACGCGCTACCCCTATGCCAGGACGCCGGCTCATTAATACATAATCTTATAATGTGTTTTTAGTGATTTTCAGTGTTATAAAATATTCCATAATTAGTAGTTTTTGTGGTATGTTTACGAAGAAGATTTTGACAAATATATATAATAATTTCCATTATTATTTAATTTTTCCTCTGTCTTTCATGATTTATAGGAATTGATCAATTTAAATGATGAGTGAAAAAAAATTATAAAACATGGTTGTACGGGTTAATGAATCTGTTTAATAACTCCTTCAATATTTTCAAAGAAAATAATAAATGTCTAAATGACGTTGTTATCCTTATATCTGCCAGTTATTCTTATGTTTATATATGCGAATAATATTTTTCATTTAATTTTTGGTGTATTGACCAAGATCTCGCAATATTTTAAACAAGAGATATATGTTATTGCTTATGTTATTGAATTATTTATGAATGCAATTGATCAAGAATACATTTTAAAAATATTATTTGCCTAATTTATATTTAAAATACCAAATATATATATAAATAAAAGTAAGTTTTATGTTCTCAGTATTCATTTTTTATTTTAGAACTAAATATTGATTGAAATTATTTTGACTTTTATTTATAATGACATATTTATGAAAAATGTGAGTGGTATTAGCTATTACTTTAATGCATTTCATCATGGTATTGAAGTTCCCCTTAGTATTGTTTAATCTCTAAATAAGGTCGTCATTCTTCTAACACTTCAGGGAAATAAATACCTACTATATTTTCATCGTCATCTAATTCTGATTAAAAATACTTGAATCAAATTATATTTCGCATAGTTTGAAAACAAAACTTTAATTCAACTAACTTAAATTAGAATTGAATTAGTTACATTGACCTAAGGAAAAGATATATATGTTTGGGGAACAGAAAATACCGTCTAAAGTTTCTTCTTTGTCTTTTGATTCCGGGTGAAATTTATGATACTTGTACTAAAATATCCCTCAAGTAACATCAAAAGAGTGCTTTAATCCAACTATAATTTGAATTAATTTCGGCTGCTGTGTTTAGAAATTAGTGTATCAACTTCCGAAATGAAAATTTTCTTCAGTTTTGAAACCCTATTTCTCCAGGGGTCCGCTCCGTGCTTGCTCTTGGCTTATGTTAAATTTGACGATAAGAGGCAAATGCCCTACCATTGGTCTGGTACGGAAATGTGTGGACGAATGCTAATTTAGGTACTGTCTTTATCATCTGATAATAGTTTAAATTTCCAGATCCATTCCAAAATCTCTCTCGACATCTTCAAAATGGAATGCAAATATATCTAATACTTCAATTGCGATTTGCATTATTTCTAAGCGGATATCTCCATGAAAAAGATTTCAATCTTTATTATGAAACACAATATTTTCCGATCAGAATTTTAAATAAACAATATTTTCGCATCTTATAATATAAATCATTCTTAATTGTAAATTTTAATTATAATCTTATAATATTCTTTGCAATATATTGTGTTTCAGTTCACATTCAAACCTGAAGCATTAACGTTCCTTAACTTTTGACTTTTATTGCCCTAACAACCACAACCCATTCATTCTAGTTTCTCGGTAATCAACTAAGTAAAACACTGATAGCCTCGTCCAATTACTAAACAAGAACCAGCTCTTCGTTACCAATAAGTCTTTTTTCCTTAGCTTTTTTTTTGTTTAGTTTTGCGAGGTCTCAATTAACTGTATCTTTCCCTTTTTTATATAGATCTAAGTATTATCTCTGTTCGGCTGTTTAACCAATCGAAATGAGGAAAATAAATGTAAAAATAGGAAAAAAATAACTTTTGGAATTAAAAATAACCGAATGATGTAAAAAAAAATGATGTTTTATGATGTAAAAAAATAATTCTGTTTTAGAAATAAGAAAATTTGAATTCCAAATAATAAATATGTATTTTTTATTGAAAGATCAATATTATTTTATAAAAAATAATAATTGGCACAACATGAATTTTATTTAATATGAAACAAAATATAAAATTTTCTTCCTTTCCTTTGGTTTATTAACTGATTCAGAAGTCTAATTTTCGGAAAAATAATATAATCATTTATTCCAATTATCGCACGTGCATAGTGTTATAGCATATATCTTAGAAGCCATAAAATATTACAGAATATATTTTTAGTGTTAATCATATAAAAATAATTAAAGATTTTATATAACGTTTTTCTTAACAATCTGAAATTTATTAGAACATGTGAAACATTTTTATGATGTAAAAAAATAATTCTGTTATCTGGAAATAACTAATTCATTCATTTCTTGCATGGTGATTGGATATATATTAATATTTTTATTAACTGAATGTATAATGACTTCCAAATTTGAGCACTTTTTGCACTAATTTTTATTTCTAAACAAGCTCATTTTTTATAATTGTGATTAGATATTTCTTCCCAAAAGTTTTCACTATATTTATTATTTAGCATAAAAATTGAATTACAAAACACTAGAAGGTACAAATTAAATAGTAGTTATACATTTATCGCATTCACACAATGTTATAACATATATCTTAGAAGCCAAGTGACGTATTGTTATACTTTTATTACATTATCTTTGTATTATTATATGAGTGGTTCGCGAACCTTCTAAGCTTTCAGAAAGATTTCCCTCTGGTCACATAATCTCAGAAATGGAAATAGAAATAATACCTAGGTTGATCGAGGCATTTCCATCTTATATAAGGTAAAACACGTGAAATAATACATGAATATTAAATGCATGTTATCAAAGAAAAATATATGATTTTTTTATAATCTGTATAATTTGAAACCTTTTATGAGGAATATAAGAAAAAATATATTATAAAATAAATATGTAAAATTAATTCTTTTCTCAAATTCATTTTCACACATTTCTTTCCAATGTGCTACAAATAATTAAATTATTATATGAATAAAGATTGTTTGTTCGCACTTATGTGAATTTTATTATGTTAATTATTTAAGGACAAATAATTTGATTAAAAAATTCCAAAACTGTGTGGGATGTCTTTGTCTGCCTCTATTTATTAACTTGGCATATTGCGTATATATATATATACGTTTTGTTGCATGATATTTAATTGTGCCCTAAATCAGCATTTTCCTACTGCAACTAAGAGAATTTGTTAAGTATTTGTATTTTATTTTCCTTTTTCTATTATATATAATGGACATTGTAATCAGAAAACAAGTATATTCGCGAGAATCACAACACTGTAGAAAAATTACTAATGAAAACAGAACTTTGGAGATTAATTTATGAAAACATGATGCTCAAAGAAAATTATAGATACAAATATATGTAAATCTTTCTTAGAAATATTTAGATTTTGATCAGAAAAAGTGAGGGTGATTAATTTATTATCCAACCGAATGACACCCTGATCAATCGAAAACTCCATTAAAAGAAGTAAAATTATTTCCTATCTGCGGACATTTGAAAACTTTTTTCCTTGAAATAATGAGTTCGTAATTACTACTAGCAATTCGTTTTCTGCCGTTACAAAACGTGATGAAATTGCACAGTTAAAATAAAGAAAACCGTCAAAAATCTATTTTTGGTATAAAATGTCAAGACATCAATCATTTATAAGAAGATTCACAAATGTTACTGATTTTATCTGTCTTTCGCTTCTTCTTCATGATTCTTGGAGGGTTATCCCAAACTAATATATTTTCCCACTAAACTATAGAGAAGATCCCGATGCATTTAGAATACCCTATTTTTAATAAAAATGCATGAAAGGTATCACATCACGGTGAAACGTTTGAGCATTTATTTTTCTTTTCTCTAAACGACTCTTGAATTGTAAAGGAAATCATTTCACTGTAAGAAATTTTCCAGAAGTCATCACATTGTGAAAATTGACTGCTATCGCCAACTTTTTTACTGAAGGAAATTGGTTCTGATTATCAAAGCTGCATCGAAGGAATTCTGCTCTGATTATCGAAGTTAGCATTTAGCATTCGAGAAAATCTGCTCCTTTTGTCAATGTTACTGATTATCGAAAA
This sequence comes from Argiope aurantia, assembly GCA_026543865.1. NCBI lineage: Eukaryota > Metazoa > Arthropoda > Arachnida > Araneae > Araneidae > Argiope > Argiope aurantia. The sequence goes on along the minus strand of JAPMOR010048559.1, from coordinate 16,889 downwards.
TGTAATGTGACAATGTTGTCTGAAAAATATATTAAATTTATTAAAAATATTGGAATTTGTTTATTGTTATAACCCAAGTGAAAAATCCTCAATCATCTTGGTGAATTGTTGGCATTTTATGTGTAATGGAGTTTGGCGATCTCGGTGAAATCAGTAAATAACCAAATAAACACGAAGATGCAACTATTCTGGCATCTTATGTACAAAAAAGATCATGAAATATTGGTATAATCTCAAAATTGCCAAGTAAATCCATTCTCTTGGTGCTCTTGGAGTATTCTGAAAATCGCCAAGTAAATCCGGGGGCCATAAAACAAAACAAGTATTAAAAAATGAAAATAAGAATCGGATCCTCTGATAGTGCTCCAGTTAACAGACATTGATAACGACTCAGGTAATCAAGATTATACGGTGCTAACATCATTAAAATAAACTAAATTATTTCGTTTCCTAATGGAATATATCAGCAAGCAGATAATGATTTTATTGTATATTTTTATTTTATCTGGAAACAAATATTTGTTAAAATAGTTCTTTCTTTAGCGTTAAATATTCATTTCACTGATACTGAATATTTCTTGTGGAGTAATAAACTTAAATTTTTGATATTACTGCAGCATTCAAAATACTCCTTTAATTCTTATCCCCAGAAAGTTAATATATTTATTATTTCGAAGTTTTCTTTACGATGTTTCGCTTTTAAAATTATTAAAAGTATATTTTTAAAAAAGCATTATTATTTTTTATTTTTTTCTCATCAAGAGATGTCCCTTTCATGAACAAATTTAATTACCTTTGTCGTGCATTGTTTCATTCATTTTTGCCAAAATTCCGTGACCTTAATTAACCTGTTTTAATATTAATTACGATACAAAAAATGAAACTTCCTATAACAAGCTTCGGATTGTTTTCAGGAACACTTTACGCAGTTTCCACAGGCTAATTATTACATGAAATGAGATATTAAATTTCAAAGTACTTTCTATACATAACAAATGCTTTGGATATAATTATATTTTTTAAAAAAAAGCACTTTTTGTTTCCTTCATAGCAAACAAAATTATTTCAATAATATCGGAATGAAACTTTATTAAGTGAATGACACTGTTTTTAACTTACTGTACTTTAATCGCCGTTCTTAATTCAATGAGAAAATTCTGCTTGAAAATTATTTAAAAAAATGAGAAATTCAATTTCATAGTATTAAAAACATATTTTTAAACTGTGTTTTTCCGACGGTAAATTAAATGAATCAAGGAAATATTAAATTATTAAAATCAGATCAGATAGAAAACAAAAGATTCCAGTTAGAAAGATTGACATATCCAAAATCGATTGTTTGCACTGCTGATTTTGTAGCATTTTCACATTTGTAATGTAGCAGCAACATTTTTTCTTATGGGCAATCACGCATTTCTGATCTAATGTTTCAAGCACACAGCCAGTGCTTGTGCTGCCCTTGAGGTTTGAAATCTTACCTACTTCCTGTATAAATACAGGTTCGATTACGTTTGTTAAAACTGCTTTCTTTTTATTACAGGGCAAATAGCTAATGATCCTATTTTCACAAATTTCTCTATCAGTATTCAGCTTTAGTGTGAATCCTTGCAATGTATGAAGTCAAGTCCTTAAAGCATGTGGGAAATTTTAGACCAGTATGAGCGACAAAGTACTTCTAACAAAACCAACAGGACTATATAATCAATGATTTCTAAGCAAAAATATTAATATTATAAAATTTTAAACAGTAGAAAGCATTTAATATTGGAGCATTGACAAAGTCTTATAGAAAAATTAATGAAAATAGAGAGAAAACATAAGAACAAAATAAAAATTGTAGTGAGAATTTTATATATATTAGTGAGATATATTGTAATTTTATATATTGTAGTGAGAATATAAAAATATTTATATCTAAAACTAAAATTTATAAAATATAGAATATACATCAAGAATAAAATTAAAAGTAGTTTTCATTAAGGCATTTAATAGTCAATAATAATATCTCTCAATTAAAGAAAAAAAAAGAAAATGAAAGTGAAGAATAAGTAATGTAAGAATTTAAACTTTTCACCAAGATGTCACGAACAATCTCCGAAATACTAGTTTGGATTCTTAATAAAGTTTATTATTCCAAGCAGATGAAAAATGTTATGTGCTTTTTTTCTAATAGTTCTGTAGTTAGTACATAAAACTAACGAAAAATTCGTTCAAAGTTAACATTAAATTAAAGTTGAACATACACTTTTATGAAAATTCGCTCCCTGTATTTGTCTTAATTGATTGCTGAATCACTACATATGCCCGAAAAGCAAATTAAACGCCTTTTTTTTCTTTTAATTTCAATTTCTATACACAAATTTAATTATCCATCATTAAGAATCCGTTTATTTTTTTTCTTGGAAATCGATCGTCTTAAGTAAAATATCTTAATATTGCTTAATTCGCTATATCGTGATGATAAAAAGGAAAATCTACTTTCGCATTACTGAATTTACTACTTTCAGCAATGCTTCTGCCTTTCAACTTCATCCAAATTATTTACTGATACATATTTTTCTAGAAGATATACGATTTCATGAAATGGGATCTAATTGCAGTAAGCTTCGAGTGCAAATGAAACTAACTTCTTTTATTTGTTTCGCATTGATTCATTTCTCAAAAAGCTTTCATTTCTCTTGGGGAAAAATGATTTCAATGTAATGAGTATTTGATTACTGTACAAAAAGTATAAAAATATTCAATACCATTTTTTTCTTCTTATATGTAAATGAGAAAACATTATTATAAGCTACTGTAGTTACTTATATCCATCTGATGTAAGCACGACGTACGCTTTTGTTGAGAAATGCCATAAAATATCCATTTGCTGTATAAATGTGTTATGCTAAGCGAAAACAAATCGTTTATCAGACTTCTTGAAATACTTTATGAAAAAATGATTGAACATACCCTCTGTTGGAAAGCTGACTATTATTTAGGAAATGCCATCAATGTCTGAATATTTGTACTACAAGCATTCTGATGTAGGGAAGTGTAGTACTTATGATAAATATATTGTGTTTCAAAGAAAGGACATGATTTATGGCACAAAATAATAAAAGCACTTGTATAAGATTCAAGTAATAATAAAAATGGAGTGAATACTTCAATATCGAAAAATACTTTAACATGGACAATAATTTAATTTTGAGAATTTATTATTGGATTACGAAGTTTCATAATAGTTTGGAAAAATTTTATGTTGTAGAGTTTTCTAATAGCTATTGCCGACTTCCGTTTAACACTAAAATTCACAGCTAATCATTTCAAACAAATGTGATAAACTTATAATGTAAGACTTTTGAAGGCAATTTCACATTTGACTTAAATTTGGTAACTAAAGTTATAATTGCTATCAGCCTTAAATTACCATGATTAATATACATTATGTCTAACATAATAATGGCTCAATATCTAATTTCTGCGCCATTGGATGTATGCATCATATTAATGTATAAGGTTTTACTCCTATAGTAGCCCGATAAAATTTTCTAAACTGTTATAAATAGACATATATTTTCAATTGAAGAAATGATCCTAATGATGTAAAGGATTTAACTTGATGTTCTTTGGATAATTTAATAAAATCGTACACGAATTGGGAAGGGCGATTTTTTTTCATTTCCTCGGTCCTATTCGGAATTGTTGGCAAAATGGTCTTGGCACACAAATATTCTGAACAAAAACAGAGTATTTGATCACTACTTGAAGGAATCCTCATTTATTTACTTAACGAATATTATCCCCAAATCCAGTCATTATACAGGTGTAATTACCTAGAAATTCTATGCAAAAACTAGATTTGTCTAGAATATAAAGAAACAACGGATAATATTTTAGACTACAAAAGTCAACATTCGATCTCAGATAAGCATATTAACTACTTCGCAAATATGCTTCAGAGGAAGATTACAAGGCTTATTTGTGTAGCAATATCTGTAACGAAATATAAAATTTTAATTACAAAAGTATATGTAATAATGATAATTATATTTTAAAAATAGCAGTAATATATATTTTAAAACAAACTGTTTCGGCTCATTTCTTATTCAATCTGGACGAGCATTTTAGGATTGAATTCTCGTTACTGGAAACTGTGAAGTTACTGAAAAGATGCGATTTCTAGCTAATGGAAACATTTTAATTTGAGGAATAGCAGATTATTAATGTATTATAAGGATTAATTTAATGAAATAATTGGCGTAACGTAATATGGAATCTTTTATATCGCACTGCATTTTCTTTTCATTTCTTCTTAATTATGTATTGTTCAACTGTGATCAATTACCTATTCTGACATTACAATCCAAACCAAAATATCTAATAAATATTTAATGTCAACACTTATATCTGCTACTTAAATTTCTTTTATGACCAAAACATTCATAAATAAATAAACATCTACATATCTATGTGGTCACCGAAATAACAAAATAACTTTTTAATGAAATATATTTTTCATCTGCTTTTCTATTTTTCCATTTTTGATGGATTACTGGAAAGAGTCATGGATTCACAATCAATAGTTGAAGGCTTAAAGGCATAAAATGAACCATACATCACCCTCGTGCATACCCAAGCAATTCCCAAGAAAAGTTCTATCGTAGCTAACCTCTCTTGATAAATTAAACCCGCATCATACGAAGACGAGAGTTTGACAGTTTCTAGAATGGTAAAATTAATGGTGGTTGTCATGAAAATCGAATAGATGTATTGGTTTCTGAAAGAGACTATCTTTAGCATGTTGTCATAAGGAATGCTCTTTCTGAGCTACAGACTGAGGGAAACATAATTAATATGCCATTACATAATTGTTCTTTTGGTGAAAAAGGTTCATTTTTTATCTTATATTTTCAATCGGGTTGTTTCTGTTATAAGGATTTGTAAAATAGAACAATATATTTCGTGTTTTATTTCAAATGAATTAGAACTATAACTTTAAATAGCCATTAAACCTTTGTTTCACGAGTTGTGCAATGCTACTGTAATAATTTTTATTCTAATAATGCAGAGTTATAACTTTCGTACATATATTTTAATAGGATTCTGTTCTAATTCAATTTGTGGAAAAGTCCATGTTGCAAATTCTATTCATCTATCATTTTTCCATTGTTATCGTACCCATATATTATGACTTTCGCTTTTTTTTTATTTCGTACTTTGACCTAATTTACCAAAAGGGTGTAAATCTGACACGAATCGGATATAGAAATTTTAAATAGAATTAAACCACACCCATCATTGATGGAATTAAATGAAATAACAAGACGTGTGTGTGTGTGTGTGTCACTGTGTGGAGTGTGTGTGATTGTGTGTCTGTCTGTGTGGAGTGTGTGTTTGTCTGTTTGTGTGGAGTGTGTATATATGTATGGATCTGTCTGTTTGAG
>JAPMOR010048559.1:0-11450 GCA_026543865.1 Argiope aurantia | reverse complement strand
ATCTGTCTCTGTGTGTATATCTGTATGTCGATCTGTTTGTGTGGAGTATGCGCGCATGTGTGTATTCTATCTATTCGCATGTTTGTATGTATGTGCTTGTCTGTCTGTCTGTGTGGGGTGTGTATATATGTGTGATAAATGTGTGTTTGCGTGTATTTGAGTTGCGGTTTATGTGATATTAATCAATTTATCTCATTGACGGCTATTATGAATAATAATCGATTAATCATATTGTTAGTAATATATAAAATAAAAAATATAAGAGCATGAAAAGAACATAAATGTAATTGTACAGCAAAATAACGAAAAAAAAGAATCAATAACTATTAGTACGTATTAGTAAATAAAAAGTAATTAAAGCGTATAAATGCATGATAATTTCTGAACTCAAAAAAATTTGGCTAACTAGTATTAATTTATAAATCTCACCATAGAATGGCGAGAAGCAAATAATCCCATGCACCCCGATCAAAATCTTTGTTATAAAATTATAAAAAGTGACCGACGTGAATCTTCTACATATTGCGAAAATTTGACCTGAGAGTATTATTTGAAAAAAAACTTAATATTTAATCATTTGCTGTAAGATTTTTAAATTAACCCCATGATAAACACTGGTCACTCCAGATTTTAAAAAAGTTATTAATTACAAAATTCGCAAAAATAATAAAATATTAATTATATTTATATGTTCTTACAATGTTAACTTGCAAAAACGCAATAAACACTTTTTAACCAATTTATAAAACAATTCTATTATGAATTAATTATGTAAGTTTCTATAAATGTATTGGCTTGTAACAACTAAAAATTATTCCAATGGTTTGCATTAATTGAAAAAAATGACCAATAAAAAAGTACGCAGAAGGCAAAAAACAATTTTATTTAGGCAATACTTTGCCTTAAATAACTTTATTTACTACTTACTGCAGCAATTTTATTCTGTATTTACAAAAACCATCCAAAAATGGAGGTGAGCTAAAATAAATAATCCCTTTAATTAATGTATTGAAGGAAAAAAGTTCAATTCATCGGTTGATGAATGCTAATTAAATCTTTCTAATGAATAAATATTGAGAAGATAAATGTTTTTTTTTTCAGGGAAAATACCGATGTTCCGTATTATTCAATTAACATTGATAAATTTTCTTTAAGAATGGAACACTAATTAAAAAATCTTAATAGTGAAATTAAATTTAATGGACTTGATAAACAAGGAAGTCCGTGTTATTCCACTTCAAATTCATTTGCACGTCGTTATTTTTTCTGACCAGTATATATCTGAGTAAAACTCTTTAATCATTGTTTACATCTGAAATAGTTTTGCATGTATAATTTGATAACATTTTGAGGAATAAAATCGTTAAACAGTCCTCGGATCATAAAAACTTAACTTTCAAGTACTTATCAGATGAATTTAGAAAATATTGTCGACCTGTCCTAGAGACTGACGATGTTAACATAACCAAACCGAATATTTCGTATCAATAAGGAATTTAATGTATTTATAAAACAGTGCAATGAAAAAAAATGTTTTCAAATTAGTTTTTTAATTATTAAATGTTTCTAGAAAATATTTAATATATCCTCAAAAGTGATTTATTAATTAAAAAATGTGTTTCACATTAGAGATTACATCGCTTGGAAAATATTATTATCAGTGTTATTTTAATGAAATTACGAATATTAATTTTATCTTTAAATATATATCTGCATTTTTCCAAAATATGTTTTAGGTATTATATTTCGAAAAATGTATACTGTAATACATACACACGCACACATGAACAAACAGATTCAGAGATTCACACACATGAACGCACACACACAAAGAGAGATTTATACACACACACGGACACACACATAAAGAGATATACTTAAACACACACACCCACACACGCAAAGAGAGAGACTTATACACACATACGAACACACACGCCAAGAGAGAGACTTACACACACACAAAGAGAGAGACTTAAGAAGCAACGCACACACAAAGAGAGAGGCTTTCATACACACACATTTATATATGTAATGATAATCTAATTTTAATCCTAATTAATTTTGTAATTTCAACTTAATTTTACACATATCAACCTCAAAAAAGTTATCTTATTTCCTGATCAAATTATCACTCTTTACTTAATCAATTCTATATTCGCTTTATAAAGCTGCTGGTCTCATCATTTTCTCACAGTCTGAGTGAAGGGATAAATAACCTTAATGCCTACAAAATTCTTTTAAAGATACCTAATATTAACTTTCCTAAATCAATACGTGTCAAAGAAATCCCTATCAAAATCTCATAGTGAAATTATTGAAGTGAGAAACTTTCGTATATTTTGCAATTGTATTGTGATGTAAACGGATGTCGATTTTCTCATTGCTTCTTGTACACAAAATGCCTTTAGTCGTGACATAAATCGAAGGTAAACATATCAAAAGTTTCTTCTATTCCGCCACGCAACTGCTAAAATTTGTGTAAACAGGCGCAGACACACATACACGCACGCACGAGAAACTATTAGAAACATTACCAATCGTAAAACTTTGATGTATTCGATCATTAAAAATCAAACTGTGATAACATTATACTTGCTTTCTGTTAACACAAAGAAATGAATGCTAAAAATAAATTTAATTATGATTACGCAACTACGTTAATACATATAAAAATGCTTAATTTTAAAATTATTGATGGTAAAAATATTTAATTTTTAACTTAAATGAATATTATCCTTTGTTTTTTATATATGATATAAAATAATTTGCTACCCGATAAAATTTCGGAAAGCACAATTTGTTTATCGGGAAGCGAAAGCTTTGTTTGTCATTCCTTTTCTTGCAAGAAGTATTTTTTTATAAAATATATTTTCTTTTCATCAAAGAATAATAAAATAAATTTCAATAAATAATACTTGAAAATTTGAGCTTGGAATATAGAAAATTAGGATTTTTTTCTATAAATCTGCTTTTACATGCATTAATACCTAAATAGTTTTAGAACTTATTTTGATATTGGCAATTTTTTGAAGGATGTTTATATAAAATGAAAATAAAACAATTTAACATAGAAAAAGACAAATATATGATTTTGTTTACTTTTTATACCTTTTTTCACTTTCAGCATTTTTTTTTCTTCAAATTTACATGCATACAATATTTTTTTTAACGATGGATGTTTGATTATTGGGAACTTTTAATCAATTTGAATTGCTGCATAAAATAAAGGTTAAAAATAAAAAAAATAACAAAAAATAAATATTTTTATTTTAGAATTTTTTTATAAAAAATGCATTTTTAAAAGCGTTTTTTAAAAATATATATATATTATTCTTTCGTTGTTATTCATTTATTGTATTAAAGCATATTTTTAGGCGTACATTACTACATATCGAAAAACGTATTACTAAATACAATTAATTTATCGTTTCTTTGAATTAGAAATTGCTGTAAATTTAAGACATGTTTTCAGTGATTTTTATAGATATAAATGTTTTATTAATTAACCATAATAATAGGTTTGATGAAACCAATACTTTTGATGTCATTATAGTATTGTTATTATAGTATAGTTTATAGTATTAACAAATAAGCATATATTTTTTTTAAATAGTTTAACAAGAATAAACAGCTTAAAAAGTTTTTTACAGTTAGTTCTATTTTATTGATAAAGGCAGAGCACTTTTTATAAAATCTATTTTACTATTATATATGTTTGTGTGTCTATACTTTGTACAAATGTTGTCCAATTTAAATCCCTCACAGTCCCTCTTAACATTTGAACGACAGCTTCTATAATCATGAAAGAACTGTAAAAGTAGAGTAAAATGGCTATTCTCTATATGATGGAACGGATTACAGCTCCTCCTGATGATAAAATTTAGGGTTAGATTTTTAGAAAATTAGATTTCTAGAAAATTAGGGTACAAGATAGAGGGAAAATGGCAATTTTGAAGATGTAGATTGCTTTTGATTTAATGCAAAAATGTATGAGATGCATATTACTTAAATTAAAACACTCAAAATGCAAAATGATTTATTCTTGATGTTTGAAACTGTGACGTCATAAAACTTTAAATGGGTAAAGAAAGCTAATCTTCATAAGACATTTTTATTTTCGTTGTTCAAACTGCTATTTGTCATCTACAATACAAGTTTGTATCATTGTTTGAATTTCACGTTGGCATATTTTTTTTAGTACATCAGTTGTTCCGATAGTATAAGCAATAGATAATATGTTGTCTAAGGTCCTGCAGTGTTGACGGAAAGGCCACATGCACTTGCTGCTTGAATTATTCTCACTGGAACAAATAGATAGGGGGAAAGTTTCCTGAAAATTAATATGTTCTCTTTTTTGTAATGTCCATTAATACACAAACAAATGTTTATTTTACGTATTCTATTCTCAGTGTCAATATACACATGATATTTCTGTGTATTAAATCAATAATCTTCAAGAACTTTTAATTTTATATTTCATCTTGTCTAGTACCACATTCGAGACAAGAACGCTAGTTCCAAAGTTTTCCGCCAGGTGACTTTGTAATTGGTTTTTATAGCAGAGCGCATGAACTTTTTATTACTCCTAGACACCACTTTCCTGATATAGTTGCTGCTCAAAATTTAAGATGGGGTGTGTGTCATAGGTTTAAGTTGGCATTCTATATAATCTATATATATTGAGTAATTTCTGTCTGAAAACTGCGGCAAAAGAGAAATTTGTACACATGGAGTTTGTACACTATAATGAAAACAAAGATAAAAAATGCATTTTCAAATTTTTTTAATTTTTAGTCATAAAAATCTGCATTTTTATCTGTATTAACTTGATTTTTAAATTCTCTAAAGGCTACAAATATCCATGTTCGAGCTATTGTAAAAATATTTGATATAACAGAGGCGCGGACAGCAAACTTATTGCTGCAATTTAAGAAATTTATAATTCCTATAAAGCTAATTATTTTTAAATAATATAAGTAACATTTTCCCTTTAAATAATATCTTCTATTGCATTTATTGACTTTTCAACATCGTCTTATTTGTATCAAAACGATTCTTTAATTTAACTGCAATAATAGTTAGAAATATTTTTTTTTTTTATTTTTGAAAGAGTCTTACGACTTCTTATAAGATTTCGCAATTTTTTATAGGAGATTTTTATTATGAGATTTATGAAAAAGAACTTTTATATGCTTACATCTTCTAAAAAAACTTTCTATAGAAATTTAGAAGGGTTTAGATTTATTTTTGGCAACAGCTGTGTATTTCATTCTTTATCCGATTGTTCCACCTTTTTTTCAATCATAAGAAAGGAACTGGAAACTGATTAAAGAAAATGTATTCTATTGAAGTTAAGAATAACTTTGTAAAACTAATTTAGAAAGATTCCTGAGACTATAGAATTTTTTAAGGTGAGGTATGAGAGTATCAAATTCCTCATTATATCTGCAATTTAATCCGTGTAGTCAAGTAAATTTTATCATTATTTTTCCGTAAGTTTTCATTTTTATTTATGTAGTATTGTTGCTTTCAAATACATCTATATATATATATTTCTTTTTCTTTTAAACTCATTCTTGGTATAAAATTATAAATTAAGTTATTTTTAAAGTAATTTCGCAATGCTTAAGAATCCAGTAATAGCCGCTTAACAATAATTGTATCAGTGGTTAATATTGCTAATACTACTCTGATAAAGAAAATAATTTATGAGTTTATAAAAGAGTAAATGAAAAGTTTTTGAGTAAAACGTTTTCCATGTTTTGTTTCCAAAGCTAGAAAAGTACTCTAATTATGATTTTTCCCTTTCTGAATCTATAATTACACTTTTAACTAATAAAGCTAACTTGGAATTATCTAAGGTTTTCTTTTAAATATAATATTTATGTTGGATTAAAAATTAAGCCATTTTAAAGGTAATTCGAAATACTTAAAACACAATTACAGCTATTTCAAATGATTGAATCAAGTTCTGATGCAGTTGATAATATTAACTTTCTAATAAAGAAAATAAAATAAAAGAAATACTTCAAGTAAAAATCATTCTACAATGTGTTTCTAAATATCGGAACATAGTCAAATTATGAATCTTCTCTTTCTGGATCACTGCAATTTTTTCAAACTGATAAAAAAAAATATATAATGCTACGATTTTTGAATTCAAGAGGTTTAAAGTGAGATAATGGAATACGGATTTATATGTGGGAAGATTCTTGGAATGTCACATTTATGCATGTTTAAAGCAATATAAAGGAGTTAAATTAAGTCAAATAATTAATACTATTATATTAAATTAAAGGAGTGATGATTAAAGTTTTGATACAACTTATTTCTTGATGATAACGATAGAATTTCACATTCGAATTCACACTTCTTTCTTATTAGTTTGACTTTATAAAATTTTATAATCTAGTGCGTTCTCGATAACAATGAAATAATTTTTTTAAATATAATGGACATACGATTTCATAATATTTATAATAAAATTTTTTGACTAAACACTTATAAGTAGTCATTTCTAAATTTTTTCTCATAAACGTTTTATTTTTATATCAAAGTATCAACAGTAATATTGGCAATAAAAAAAATTAGACACTGAATGAAATCTATGCTACTTAATTTGTATCTTATATTTAGTTTCATATGTCTAAATAAATAGTGTTCCCCTTCATAATTAACTCTTCAATAATTTGCGTTAAATTTAGAAATTTTAATTTATTATTGTAAAAATATTTACTTGACTTACTAGTTGACTTGCGTTATGTAATGTATTAAATTTTTTGCTTAAAAATTGGTTAAAATATTTCAAATCATTTCTAAAAATATATCAAGAATTTGAAACTAAAAAAATCGTAGAATTATGAAACATTTTGATGTATTCAATGGTTTTCATGTCTTATTGAAGATATACAAAATCATTACTGTTTTCGTAAAAGTTAGTATAATATAGTTACATATGACGAATTGAACTTTCCCAATTTCAAGATATTAGAAAATCCTGCAGAATAATTTAACTTTATTAGTATTAAATATTCAATAATATTGTTACGATATCCACTCGACATTATACGACATTTAGAACATCGAAAAGCATTGTGGAAACATTGTGTGAGTGGATGAAACGTAATATGAGGGTAGGAAGAAATATACATCATCTGGATATTTCGTACTGTATATCTCAATTGACAAGCACCTATATATATATATATATATACAAACATACGATTAAAAAATGTTAAATGTTATCTATATTAAAGACACAATTGTAAAAAATAATGAAGTTGATAATAATCAATCTGATGCATACACTATAGAAATATGTTGTTCAAATTTGTAATATTAATTCTGTGTACAGTAAGTCTCATAGTAAAGAAGAGTTGTACAGATATTCTGATGGATTCTGAATAAATGTGAGATCAATAACCCTTGACTTTGGTGATAAGTGTGACAACCAATAGCGATTTGGCGATAAAAAAAGGTTCTCGAAATTGAAAGAAATAAGATAATAGGATTCGAGATTCCGCGACTGTTTTAGAAGTTGGTCTGGCTTTTTCGGAGAAACTAAATGAAGCGAGAGGCTAAAGAAAATATAGCCAGACTTGAATTCTCTTTTAGGTATCTTGCTTTCTAAACGGGGATTCTAGTTGTTTATACTAAACGCTCTGTTTGCGCTATGCTGCATTGTAATAGGAGATTTCTACTACTACTATCTACTATGTTGTTATTGATTTCAACAAGTTCAGTCTTTGTTTTCTTGTGAAATAAAACTTCGTTGTTTTGTTGAATTTTCACCATACACTTGCTGGAGGAATTTTCTATGATATTATTGTTTTAAGATAATAACTTCAAAAAATCTAAAATAAATATTGGAATCAACGAAAATAAGCAAATTTATTTGAAAAATGGGCTTTATTAGAATGGCAAATAGATCTATCTCGAAGTGGATAAATATCATGTCTGCTAATGTTTCTTATGGAATATCTAATATTTTTTTTATTAATTAAATAAGATTTAGAAAAAATAGCAAACCGAGAAGAAATTATATAAATTAAAAAAATAGGATAGTGGAACCAATGTAAAAAGAAATCAAAACATTTCAGATAGTAAATATTTAATATATACCAGTTTCAAATATAAATAACTATCAAACAGTGATGCATTTACTGATACATAATTAAAAATCAAAGAATTCTTTGAAAGGATAAAATTTATTTAACTCGTATTCTCTTGTATTTCTGTTATACATAATGTACTTTAGTACAATAAATCAGAATATTTTTGTTCATTCTATTTTGATTCCATTTTATTTATGTATTATAATCCCATTAAATCTGAGAATTTAATGATTATGACATCAAGAGTTAAAAAAATTCAGTTTCATAAAATACACCTTTCTATTATAATATATTTACATCATAAACTACATATGATTATATTAAACAGCACCATGTAAATAAATATGTCAATGAACGCATTATTCATCGAATAATCCTCTACAAATAATTCAATGTGTATTGTAAATAAAGTATTTTCTCAATATTTTTACAATTATTATATTGTTTTATGATAACATTAATATTTTTTTAGTTTCATTTGCAATGGAGAGTTAGCATTTATTGAAGAAACAATATTTCTTTTTTGTTATTTTATTTCCAGAATTTTTTAATTCCAAAGAAAACTACATTCAATCTCTGGCAGTTTAAATAAAGCAATATAGAAATTTCACAATGTATCAGTGACTGTCGAAATTACAGTTTCAGGAATTTAAAGCTGTATTCCCATTTGATATTAAATAACAATGCAATTCTCCAGATGGTATATTGTTAATTTTTCAAAATAATTTATCTCATTGCTCGTTGCCTATTGTTAACTAACGATTCCTTAAGTCATCTAACCATGATTATTTCGGGACTATATAATTTCATTATAGAACCAGCCATGAATCTTTCAAAATATTTTAATGTTAAATCATTATCGAAACTATTTCCTCGATATGTTACGTGCATAACTGGAGTAAATTTTCTACTGCCTGTTATTTCTTGCACTTGTTTTAACTAACCGAGAAATAATTACAGAAGCTAGTTGTTAGATTAAGGGGAGAAAACAACGTCCCTTTTCAATAAATTGTTATGCTTTATCTTTTGTTCTTCGTCTTTGCAAGGATAAACTTTCGGTGTCAGCTGGTATTAGAAGTGTTTCATATGACAATACGTACCACCTTGGGTTCATTCTATATGAATTCTGAATAATACTGAAACTGATTTATGGACACATTTTCAAATTCTTACTTTTATTTGCTAAATATGCTTGAAGCATATGTATCTCTTATTTAATAAACATAGTTAAAATATAAAACCATTTTATAAATTCTTAGTCGAAGCTAAATATTACAGACCTTTTAATCCAAATATGTTAAATTTATGAATGTAAAAGTTAATGTTGATAGACTGTACTTATTGTTTTGTAAACGCAGGTTAAAAAAAACGCTTTCTAACTATAAAATTATGCGAAAAATATAATTTTTCAGTGAAACTATTGTTATGAACACATATTTTAAAAAAGTAACTATACGATATGCCTACACAATTAAAATATAATTTAATTGCTTTTTTACCTCATCAAAGAAAAACACATCCTTGCCTTAGTGTCTCGATTAAATTGAATATCCGATGAGTTACAACATTACTAATAACATTGGCCACTGAGATCACACACATGATGACCCCATTATGAACATCACATGTATGTTATTATGTTAAAAGTATGATGTGTTAGTAGACTTCAAATCTGATAACATCACTTTTACATTTGTTCAAAAAATTTTACAATATTCATCGTTAATTGCATCATCTATAATCGTACCTGATTCTGAAGAATCACTTGGAATATCATATTCATTTAGAACAAACAATACAGAATCTTTCTGAGCCATATAGGTCATGAAATTTATATGTTTAAAAATATTTTATTCAAGGAAACAAGAAATAAATTTCAGAACAAATTAAATTCAATGAATATAAATCATGACAAATTCAACAGCTTATTACTATCATCTGACTTCAATTAAATCCCACATATATATTATCTATAAAAATTGCTAAAATCATTCAGTACAAATTAAATTCTGTGGATGTAAATCAATTTAAAGGCAGTAGCTTATTACTGTCGTCTAACATCAATTACCCCTATAAATGGAATATCTATGAAAGTAACTAAAAATGCCTCAATACTATTGCGTCAATACAAATTGAATTATGTGGACGTAAATTATTACAAACGTGACAGGTTATTACTATCGTCTAACGTCAATTAACTCTTGTAAATGTAATATCTATGAAAATAGCTAAAAATGCCTCAATACAAATTGAAGTCTGTGGATGTAAATCAATACAAACGCAACAGCTCATTACTGCTGTCTGACGTCATTTATCCCCACATACGGAATATCTATGAAACTAGATAAAATGCATCAATACAAATTGAATTCTGTGTATGCAAATCATTACCAATGCAACAGCTTATTACTATCGTATAACGTCATTTAAACTCCACATATGGAATAGCTACGCAAAGTAGCTAAAATGCCTCAACTCTATTGGTGTTTAATTTCAAGAATAAACACAGATTACTTCCAATTTATATGAGAAATTACCGCCTTTGAGGATTGGAATGTGTCGCTATTATTTAACATGCTATGGATTATTTCATGAATTCATGCCATGGATTTGTCAAATTTCTCGGAATGAAAACAGAGATTTTCAAATTTTGCTTTATCTAAACTACGCAATTACTAATTTTATACTTGTTTTTATTTAATATTGATATATATAATAACCAATTCCTCACAATTGTTTTCAAAAGTTTTATCTTAATAATTTTTATTCAATATTTTACAAAGTAAAAATAGCATAATCAAAAACCCTTGCGCAGTATTTTACATAATATTTACCCATACAGTCGTTTGCTCCATTCTATATATTTATACGTCTGTATATGATTAAAAATTAATTCAAAATTGTAATATAATTATTTGTGATATTTCAGATTATGCTCTAATATTATAGTGATAGATTAAAGGATAATTATAGAAAATTAACTTGACTGAATGCTAAATTTAACTGAAATGAAACGTCAAACAAATTTGAGATTTTCTTTATTTCAATAAAATTCATACACATACAATATTTTAAATTTCTTTTCCTATTTAAAAATTGGTCTTTATTTAAAAAAAAGAATTGAATTTTATGATTCAAACACAACATTTATGTAAAATAATTTAATTTTCATTTCCTGTTTTAAAAATAAGTTTTACTTACATAACTTAAATAAGAATTAAATCTTATGATTCAAACACAATATGCATATAAAAAATTTAAACTTCATTTCCTATTTGAAAATTATTTACTTTGATAAGAGTTAAATTTGATGATTAAAACACAACATTTTAT
>JAPMOR010048557.1:0-26133 GCA_026543865.1 Argiope aurantia | reverse complement strand
GACAAATCCAAGAGCAAGATCGAGAACATCAAAGAAATCGCCAGGGAGGTAAGCATTTAATTCAGGGAGCAATGGAAGTTAAAAATATATTGTTCCAATTTCTGAGCAATTTAGAATTTTTATATCAATTGTATTACATCATCGCGAATGTGAAAGTTTTTGCTATAGCTGCAACAACCAGTAGCATTGATTGAGGTATTCTCTTGATAACATATCTTCAACCAGTGAAATGAAAATGGGTCAGATTTGCAAAATTGCATTTGCATTTGAAATTCAACTTGTTTGCAAAGAAAAAAAAATATGAACATACCAGATGAGAAGTCTTTTTTTTTAAAGGATGTTATAAAACATGGAGCTGTTGTGCAACAAATCGATTTCACAATGATTGCGCATATGCTGTTGCTGCAAAAACTGGTGAATGCTCCGAAGAGTTTTAAAACAAAGAATGATTTTAAATTGTGGGTAAAATATTTTACATTGCACCAATTATTTTAGAATTCGCTGTTAAATGACTGATTATACAATAACGTGTGAATGCTTGTCAAAATAAATATTATTTCTTGTTTCAGTTTATCGACCATGCCAAGGGGGTGAGCAAAGAGGTTGCCATTGAAGCTGAGAACTTTTTGAGACCCTACAAAGAGGACTTGGGTAAACTCTACGACCAGGTCAGGGAAACCGTCAAAGAAATCATCAAAAACCGAGGTTAAATCTTCCACCGTGCATATGTAAAAGTGATTTAAAAATAAATTATTAGTTTTTTGATTTTAGACTTTCATTCGTCTCTTACTGTCAAAAAATTAGGATTTTTCGCATTTCTTTTTTCTATTTTAGTTGCGGTCTGAAAACCATCCTTTTATAAGTTTATTAAATGACATAATTCAAGAATTGAGCCTATTTATCATGATTAAATATACATAACGATGATCAAATCAAATATTTATCGTAAAATTCGCAATGAGTTCTAAATTTAGCGAGTTTACTTCCATGTTCTCAAAAAAATATTGGAAATTTTCAAATTTTAATTCAGATAAATTAGTTGCTTTTTATATGAGAGGAATAAACAAGCAAAGGATAGAGTTAGGGAAACGCGACACTAAATAATGTTTACTTTTGGAAGAACAGATTTTTCAGTGTAAAGCTTTAAATTTATTCATTACAAAATAAAATATCATTTACTAAGTCTCCATTATAAAAACAAAGAATGTTCTAGATAATTTTTCAGCTAAGTCCGTTACTCAAAAGGCAAATGTTACAAAATGACAAATAATAAGAAGAATAAAAATTCATATGATTCTATTTTGAGGAAAATTCTAAATATGTAGATGGATTATTGATAAGAAAATATGAAAGAATTAGGAAATACTATCTTAGAAATTAGAAAAAAAATCATCTAATTTGGTTCAAATGTAAAACACACACACAGAGAGAGAGAGATTTATCACGGTATATGTTATTTTAAAAAAGCAGTTGTAATCAATGACTTACTAGATGGCATATGATTACCATTCGTCATAATTAAATTTGGCTAACAGTGTAGTCAGATGTTCACCATCATTTCAAATCGTATCAATAGATCAATTCTATCGTCGTCGTTAAAGTACAGTCAGAATTCACAGCTTTGAATTGGATTATTGGATCGCTAAACTCTCTTAATTCCTTCTTAATTCAATTCCATCATCTATTTGGAATGATGATTCTTCGCTGAATGCAAACGATAAGGATAAGGTTTGTCTGCTTTGAGATGGGGGCTTGTTATGCCATTTATCAAACCTTTTACTAAGGATATTATAATGAAACCAATATAGAGTGTTTATAAGTAACTAAATTCATGGATGGAAGAATTGAATCATGTAGAATTCCTCCACTATATGGGTTTAGCCAGT
This sequence comes from Argiope aurantia, assembly GCA_026543865.1. NCBI lineage: Eukaryota > Metazoa > Arthropoda > Arachnida > Araneae > Araneidae > Argiope > Argiope aurantia. Next base: position 24,247 of record JAPMOR010048557.1, on the reverse strand, counting down.
AGTGATAAAAAATAATAGGCTGAAAAGTATGTACTGTGATATTTTTAGCATATCTAGGCCATCAGAATCATTGGCGTTAATAATTATTACAAAGTGTCCACTAAATTCCTCTCTTCCTTCATTAATTTCCAAACGTAGCATGTTTAACAAACAAAAATGTTTAGGAACAGTGAAGGCCAACTTATAGGGCCATATAGATATAAAATTAGAAATTGGAATTTATCTGACGAATATTATAAGCGAATACAATCAATAAATAAACTATAGAATATAATCGAAGTAGCTCCCTAAAATATCTTAAAAAAATATCTTCTTAATATTTTTAAGGAGAAAAAAAAAGAACACAAAACATGCTTGTATGAAAAATATAGTTTATTTACTAAAATGATATTAACTAGATTTTAATATTTTTGATTTCAATTTAGAGAAATAAGAAAAGCAATATTCTTCCCTCTGTTTTCAATAAGGTATGGTTTCCAGTTAGACAATTGCCTAGGTTAAGAGTAGATTAACATATGTCATTAATCTCATTACCAAATTAATAAACTTACAAAAATGCGAATTCTATGAATTACAAAATATTAAACTACAATTTGTGATTACAGTAAATAACTAAAATATCATCATATACAAATTAAAGTATAATTAATGACTCATTTTATTACTTAGGAGTATTAATTATTCTGTTGATTATTTTATATTAAATTCCGCGTAAACTGTCTTATAAACTAATAACATTAATATTGCTCTGTTGTTTATTTTTATAATCTAACTTTTAAGTTTACACAGAAATGTGTAGGAATATGAAAACTTGATTATTATAAAAAAAAAAAGAGGTTTCATAATGTTCACTGTCTTATATTAAAAATGGCTTATTGGGTCCACGATCTGCAATTGAATATTTTATTTTAGAAAAGGCACATATTACATTTCACATTTGCTCTCTTTCTAAAATAAACGATTTATTTTAATATAAAGACCATGTACTAAATTTCATTCATTTCGCTCTTTGCATCACTGATATTCATACTGGAAAACAATCCAGCCTTTGATGGGATTTAGGGAAAAGACCATAACATACATATTATTTTTATGTAAAGATTCTGTGTCAAGCTACATTTACCTAGCACGTTGCAGTTTTGAATCATATAAGTATAAACAACATTCTCGCAGGAGAACTTTACACAAAATTCGATCAAATACAAAATTTTAATGAAAAAAAATTACCGACAAATTTTATCCATCTAGCTTCTTCTATTATTTAATTGTTGCTTACATAGAACTCAATGATCTGAAAAGCGAAGGTCAAGATTTCAATATCATATTTTCTGTCGATTACATTATTTTCGTTTACGAAAAAGTGAACAATTTTCGTAAACGAAAATTTGTTTAATGGATAAAAATGGAAATAAACTTGTTTATTTTTCTTATATATTCATAGCAATTATTTCTATATATAAGGAATGAATAGCTTTTTCAATTATATGCCTTGAATTATATACCTGGCAAGAAGTAAAAAATTTCTAAACATTTAATAGGAAGAAATATTCTGGAAACGATAAGCATTGATTTGGAAAATAATAAAAGCTATTTTTAAAATAGAAGTAATTTCTGAAGGTCATTTACATATAAAAAACATATCTCATCTCCTATGCTTGAAAATCTTTGAAAATATAGCAATCTATATTCTCTTCAAATGTCATCACAGAGCACTTTTGAGTTTCAATGCTCATCTAGTTTTGAAGTTTGTTTAATGTTCTGGTTAATTTTGAAATTTATATGAGCAATCTTTTAGAAAAGCACCAGTATAAGCACAATGTGAGTCACTTATACTGATGCTTTTTCATTTTTATAAGTAACAATTTAAGGAATTTGAGATTTTAAAAAAAGCAAAAATTATTGAAGTTTAAATATTAGTTCATAATCAAGAATTTTATTTAAAAAAATTGCGCTTTATCACATTATTTACCTTAGAACCTTTAAACTTTTAAGTTTATAAAAAAATTTTATGATATCATTTGATAGCCGAAACTCTTTTGAATATTTTAAAGCATTTCACATGCATGTACGTATATTATGTATATGTACATGTACATATGTATTCACATGTATGTAGTTTAAAAGCTGTAGTCAAAAACGTGAAGGTCACCATTGACTTTTCACTCAGAAACTTGAAGATCAATGGTAATTGAATGTATATAGAAAAGTGTTTTTTTTAAACCTTAAAGTCATTTTTCACAACATTGTATTTTCAGAGCTTGCGCGAAGGATTAAATAAAAATGATTCATTGTATCAATATGGAATTTTTCAGATATGCTTATACACGCATAATAAAGAAAATCATGCAAAATCAAAGCATTACTAAGCATACTTTTCTCAGCGCTTCCTAAGTGTTATCATGTTTTTTTAAGTGTTATCATGTTTTAACAACATAAAATCTATTTAATAAAATCTAATAATCTATCCAATAAATCTATTTAAATATTTATCACTTTTCATGACTTTAAAGGGATTATTTAGGAGTAAATTGGTGTAACATTTGTTAATATAAATGTGTTTATTTTCTGTAAAACTTCGCGAACAAGAAAACTCTGTCTTAGACAATTTATACGGAACACGTTTTTCCCCCATATTGAAAATAATTTACTGACTTAAAACCTCATAATTATGAAGTTAAATGTGTTATAAAACCATGGTAAAAATCTCATACATTTAAGAAAGAAAGTCTTTCTTTTCGGGTGTTGAGAAAATTATATTTGTATAATAATTGTTAATATTGTTTCAGAATGATATGCTTCTTACTTAACTTCAATTAATGTATTTCACTTTTCTTCATTAAAATTTCAGTTTTCATAAGATAAATTCAGGAAATCAAACTATTACGTGTAAGTTAAAAAAATGTGTAAGTTCATGTTGTTTGTAAGAGTTTTGATCTAATTTTGATCAAATATTATAAAAATTGGTGTGATAAGTATTTTTAACTAGGACATCACGTTATTTTATATACTAAATTTTGAAACTTGCCTCTTATAGTGGTGCTATTATAATTTCCGATTTAAATTTAAATTTGAATTCATGACAAAAATTAAAATTCTGTTTAATAATATATTGGTAGAAGAATGAATACTTGTTGAGTATATCTATGTCTAGTCAATTATTAAAAAAGAAACTTCCAGTCAAATTTTTCTTATTTCGATAGGCTGAATTACATTTTTCATCTTTAATTTCATTTTTTCCTCTAAAGACACCGACTTAATTTCTTGCGATTTTGATGTACTATAATTAGTATGAAAATGTCTCACCTATTAACAAACCCATTGATCTAAAGTATCTCTACACTTAGAAAATAAGGAATTTCACAACAGATTGAATGTATATTTTTGTGGTAAGGAAGTGACTGGCTGTAATTAGAAAAAAGACTCAACGTATATTTTTCTGTTGGGAGATTTCTTACTTTCTAAATAACTTAATTACGTGTATAATTATTTCCGTTTGTATTTAACTAACCCTACATAGTCCTTCCAACAATTACAGTTGATACATCCAAAATTGCTTCTGATAAATTTCGTTAGGATAAACGCCTTAAGAAGTTTCCACTATGTTTACTCAGTAGTCAAAATACACAAAGGTGTATACATTGACACCTGTTCAAACGAGCCTCATTTTACTATTCACCATCGTTGCGGTGGTTTGACGTGTCAGAACAGTTCTCATTCATAATTGTATCAACAGCTCTGAATTCAAGTTGTGTGCTTAAAGGTATGTTTAGCTTAAAAGTGCATGAACTGATCATATTTACGATCTCAATCATTCAAAATTGTCTTTATCATAGGCAATTAGAACTTTTATGGTGTATTTTGAAATATACTTTGGTATCATTCTTTTGCTTTCTATTTAAGTAGCTTTTCTGATATTCATATTATTGTAAATTTGAATGATTTTCTTGTTTATAATCGTTGCTTTATTGATCGGAATTTAATTTTCTGAAAACTAATTTAGATATATAAAGTAAATATATTGTTTTTAGTAGCTGTTTGCTTACTTTTTTAAAGACTTCTCAGATTTATAAAACATGCATGCAATGTTTGAAAGAAAAAAGATTTTGTCAGTTTTTTGCAATAATATATATCTTTTTTTGAATCGGAATTCGAATTTAACTTTGCCAAATTGGTGAGAGAAAATGAAAATTATCATAAGTTTAATGAAATACTTCAGAGTATTAAAAAAACGGCGAAAAAATGTCAAATATAGTCGATTTAAATTTCGTCCTAGATATTTAACCTCTAATTACAAGTAATCATATTCTAACTTGTACTGTCAATACTCCTCATACAAAACGTGCCAAAAATTCGGAAATATCTTTGGTGAAGCCTATCAAATTATATTGTATGCGCAGGAATTGAATTAATTTTTAAAACAGTGGCTTATTATTTATTATTGAAGTTTTTACTGATAATGCAATTAAAGAAGAAAGGTTAAAAATATTGTGTCGAATTAAGTACTTACAAACTATCAATCACCACTCTATTAAATTTAATAAATGAAATAAATCCCACCACAAGAGACGCTTGTACATTTTTTATAAATGCCATTCGGATAAATGATTAAATAACAATGGCAAAAAAGATATGAATCTTTTAGAAATCAACTTTTTTTTAAAATTTGAGATCAATCTTCCCATAATAATTAAAATTCGCTCCTTATTTTCAATAATTTTTGTAGAAAACCTATCATTTGTTCTTTGAAAACCTGTGTTAATAATAAAAATGAGTATGCGTGTACGCACATTACTTGTTGTGTGTACTACTGCTCTATAGATCATACCGTCTGAATTAGGATTGCCAAACATAGCACATATAAAGATTAGAGGCTTGAACTTTGCACTAAAGATTATGACTTTTAAAGTAATGCTTTTAATGAAAATAAATGCTTTTTCGAAATTTTATAATTGAAAATAAAACTACCTTTTGGCATTTTCACGCAATGACTTCCAAAAATATTACAGCACGGATATGATTTTTAGGTTATTTTAAAATTTAGTCTTTTCAATAATACCAGTTTTTAATTTTTTTTCTGATTTTTCATAAATTAAAAAAAAAGTTGCCACAATTTATACGAATACAGAAATGAAACAATTTATTTCCATTGTTGCAAATATTGTTGAAAGTTTTTTGAAAAGTTAATTAATTAAAAATTAAGCTAGCTTTTGGCCTTTTCCCGCGTTGTCTTCCTCAAATATTACAGCATAAATGGGGTAATATTTGTGAATGTTTTAACATTTTCAATTTTCATTAAATTTTTCATTCAACATTTTTTTAATTTTCCACTTTAACATTTTCAATGACGACAATTTTAAATTTTTTTTTCTATTTTTCATAAATTAGAATTTTTTTAAACAATTTATACGAATTTTGAAGGAAAACAAATGGTTTTTATTGTTACTAGTAATGCTTCAGTTTGACGTTTTCTCCACTGTTTATGATTCAGATATAGAGAATTGTTTTATTTTTCCATGATAAGTAGATTTCAATATAAGTTATGATATTAATAAATCTTTTGAAATATTGTTGTTCTTACAATTAAAACTTAACTTTATGATCAAAGAATTGCAAAGAATTTTTTTTAGTGTTCTTATTTTTAAGTACTACTGCTTTTTAATGTGGTATTATTGGACTGATATAGACTTAGAATTAGGGAGATACATAGCACAATTAGCAGAACGTTGTAAGGCTTTTAAATTAGTTTATGTCTATCAAATTTCGAAGTTTGAAACTAATTTGTTGGGAATAATTTTTCGTGCAATTAAGATACAATTATACGAAATGTTTAGTTAATATTTTAGCTGTCATAAGTAATAATAATTAAAAATAAGCTGTCATTAGCTATAATGACAGTTATACAGCTGTAATATCAATTTTTAGCTGTCGTTACAACTGCCTAAGTTTACAGCTTTTAGCTGTCAGTAAAAATAATTTTCTGGGAATAATATGTTGTGTAAGTAAGATATAATTACACGAAATATTTAAATAATATTTTTAGCTGTCATTAATCCCAATTAACCAACTAGTCATCAAAGGCTGCTATTTTAAAATAATTTTCAAAATACCGTTCTTTGGTTATGAGTTTGCTTATTTTAAGAGTAACATTTCATTTCCTTATCAGAATGAATCATAATTTTAATCATTAACTTTCTTTTTCTAATGAGTGGCAATTCTTTGCTCTTACCTTCGTAAATTTATTTTCGTCAAAGTTTACAGATACAGCTAAAGATGAGGAAATGACCATTTTATTTAAAAAATAGTTTATATCCATATTATTACAAGATATTCCACAATATCTCTAAGGATGTTACTCGAAATTCTAAATGCCAGATATTGTAAAAATATCATTGAATGTTTTAGGTTATTTAAGTATAAAATGAAAATTACATTTTTCAAAATACATTGTATAATTTCTTTACATTTTCTCTTTTTCTGTTTTTAGATGGCATCAGCTATTTTAATAGCATTTCTGATTATTTATTCTGCTTCAACTTTCCTGACACATCATGGTAAAAAAATAATGTAATAAATGCATAAAATATGTTGATGGAAACTTATAAGTTAATGCTATTTACTCTACAGATGCATTGCTACATTTTTTAACAGGGCTTTTTTTTCTTGCAAAAGACACTTAAAATCATAGGCAGATATGATTGAAAATCGTAATTTATTAAATAAATAACTAGGGACATTATTCAGTTAAAATAATGTTATAATTTAATATTAAATGCTCCTGAAGTTACATTATTTTGAAGTAAATATATAATAGTGAATAACCTCTACCATTTTATAAAATTCAAATTCTTTACTGAATAAATTTAACTCAAGCTGATTTTGAAAATATACTATCAGTATACCGGAAGGGAATTTTTTTCAAATTTTAGTTAATTTGTGATTTTTTAATAATAATAATTTTTTATAATAAATATTTTGAGATTTTATTATTAGTTTTTACTTTAATGCAGTAAAAATTAATATACATGGTATAGAGATAAAGTGCATTTTAATTTATCAGTTAACCGCTAATTCGATTCAGAAAATATTAGAATTGTGTACTATCACCCGAAACTCACAAATGTATAAAATATGATAATTATAACATAATTACGCCATTAAATTATGAAAAATAAATAACAAAATCCTTTCTTTTCGAAGATCAGGAGACCAAATTTAATGAATATAAAAAGGTACCTATTTCTAAATTGATAAACAAAATCGAACTAAATCTGAAACATACTAAAAGGAAGTTACAAAGAGTAGAAATATATTCCAATTTTGGATAAATGCAACATTTTTCTTCAATGGCTTATGAAAATATCTGAACGTTCTAAAGCTAATTTCATTATTATATAAATGCATCTAATTATATAGTAGATGAATTGAACTTATTTTATAACAAAACAAACCTTTACCATAAAAATAGTACTTGCAAATATTTATGACCTTCAGTTTATTTGAAGAATTTCAGATTACCCTTAACTTCACTTTACATAAGATGCCAAGATTTCGCCAAGACGGTTGCTTTATAGTTTTCATATGATAGTGATTTATCTCTGGGACTTCATCTGGCTCTGTTTCTAATTTTTTTTTGGTGTTTTATCCTGACAGCTGTTAATATCAACAAGTACAAAAAAAAAGATTTAATAAAACCTGTCTTACCTATTATTATTATTTGAATACGTTTCATCAACTATTGTTTTGAAAATAAAATTAATGTTTCTTTTATATTTTTCTTATGTTTATCCAGCTTTAGTTGGCGCAAGTCCTCCAATTGAAGAAGCAACGAAATTGTAAGAATTTTGCATACTGTCTCATAATTTCTTAAATATTTTAATATATATCTATATACACAAATTACATAAAAATATGCAGATTAATCCTTTAACCTTTATTCCAGTGCGCCTTTATTACCGCTTCTTAAACTTATAAGCTAACATTATTCATTCTAAAACGTCATACTTCGATACAAACCTTACGCACAATACACAAATATCTCTTTTATGGATTCTTTGTTAAATAAGTAGAATGACACATTCCCGATATAGAAAATGACTTCTAAAGGTAGTAGAGGAAAAATATACAGTTAAAAATCAAAAGCTGTATTACACATTTCAGAAATCACTTACTTACAATGAATTTTTAGCAGTAGAAAATGACGTAAGAAAAGGCACAAGAAATTTCAGATTGACCATTCCCGATGGTTTTCCTTTATAAACGATGCATATCTGTTTAAACATATATAAATTTTCAGAAGTTTCTAGTCAAATATCTGATTTCATAGAAGCCTTGGAATTTATCTCGCTGTGAAGACTATATACATTTATAAAAAAATGAAATTTTTGAATTAGTAAATGAAGTAAAAAAAAGTAATATTAGCACCATGAACTGTTTAAAATTCTGTACTTTCATTTTTTTGCTTTCTACTAGTTTATAAGCAGAATCAAATACGAAGTTTAAGCTTAATAACGTGCTTTAGATACCTGAAACTGTACCAAAGATTAAAAAAATTGTAGAAGCACCATTCTATAAAAATATTATTAATCTTGAAAGACTTAAAGATGTTCCCGAAAAGTAAAATAACGGTTAAAGTAATTTCCGAAAAGGTAAATAATGTAAATGATGAACAGGACTATGATTTTCATTTGCCTAAACTTGGAAAAGAATAGGACTTTTTTAGACACAAGAAAAAAAATAACATTCTAATCGATAGGATATATAGTTTTCATGACTACATAAGTTGTCTATTTACATTTTTTGATTTTGAAGCATTACCTAATGCTGAATTTTTTTTTCTTGTGTTAGAAAATATATGAAAATTGTGGTAAATCATTTTTTTAAGATACATTTTCTGAAATTCCTCTCAAATTTATAGAACCCAATGCATATCTGTTTTCTGTTTAATTTTTTAATGCTTTTTTAGAAAGGAAAAAATAAAGAAAGGTACAAAATTGCTAGAAGAGTTGAATATTGCACTAGACAGTATCAAAGAAAACATAAAGAAAGGTATACCAATCGACAAGAAAAATCTAGATAAGGTAAAAACTTATTTTCTCATAAAACATGACATTAAATGCTTAACCATTTAATATATGGAAAGATTTCTATTTAAAATTAGTTTTAATCGGTTATCTTCTGATGTGCAGGTAAAAGATTTAGTTTAGTTTAGTTATATTAAAGTCCCGTTTTTAAAGCAAAACTAGGATTATTTTGGGACAGACATCGGAATTTTGAATCGCTCTCAGATGACGAGGATTACATCTGAGCTGGCACCCTCTCTCCAAACTTCCGCATCACACCAGCGTTAGCAGGTAAAAGAAAAAGAAAAGAACTCTATAACTCATGTGATAAATAAAGTTGGCACCCACTCTATCGAAGTGTCTGCCAGGTGGATATTAATGTTGGTATATAGAAAAATTTACTTAAAAATAGGAACAAATTATTAAATCAGACGTTATTCTATTTTTAACGATTTGCATTATCAATATGCATCAGGTTAGTCTAATCTACCGGTCACGACTTAAAATAAATAAGTTGCTGAAATGACGGAAAGTATTAATTTAGTTTTAAATTAACACAATTTTAAATTAATTTAGTCTTATATTAGATAGCTACAAATTAATTCAGTCTTAAATAAATAAAGCTTTAAATTAGATAGCTATTATATTAGATAGCTTTATATTAAATAGCTTTAAATTAATATATTTTTAAATTAACACAATTTTAAATTAATTTATTCTTAAACAAAACTTGAGTACCAGTGTTATTGTAAAGATATGTCATCCAGATCTTTATAAACCTAAATGTTTCAGGCATTTTAAATGCGAATCAAACTCATATAAAGAAATTCCTTATTTGAATTGCTACTAGAAGTAGACGAAAAATATGATAAACGCTTAAAAAATACTATATAAATGTTTTGAAGAAACTGAATCACAGTTTGTAAAAAATATTAAATTATTTACGATTAAAAAATATACAGTTGAAGTATTAAAAAAACATTTAAATTCACATTTACTGCTTATCTTTCAATAAAAATTTTGAATATGGGGATTCAGAAATTAGAAAAATAAATAAAATAAAAAAAATTACGGAGAGTTAAGGAAATGGGTATTTGATAAAATCTTATCAACTTGCAACTTGTCAAAATTAAGAGAATGACAAGAAAAAATATCTTATATAGATTCATATTTTTCTATATCAAGATATAATTTTTTCTGTATCTGTATTCATATTATACTTTTCTTATTTTGGATAATAATATAAAATAATAACTAAAAAATAGCCAATTTTCTGCCAGAAAATATTTTGTCTTAGAGAAGAATTATGAAATTTTAAAAACGATCAGAAATGGTAAATATAATATGCAGATAAAAAAAATCACATATAAACAACATTAAATGAAACATCAACATTGACAAGGCTAAATTTCCATTACTTTTTTAAAAAAAAAAAGAATTCTTTGTTGATTTTTCTATTGACTGAAAATTTTCTAATCGATTAGTCTTGCTATCATCTCTTGACCTGATGTTGATCTAAAGGATATTTTTAAAAAATAAAAACATTTTTTAATGTAACGAGCAATAAAAAAGGAATCAAATCGATCATAAAAATAATGGAATATGAATTGAATGGGATGGACAAGAGTGTATTAATATTTTGTGGTGTCATTTAGAAATATAAATGCGCTATTAAAATTGTTTTCTTGAATATCTTAAACAAGTTAAACTTATTGTAAATGCGCCATAAAAACAGTTCAATTGAAACTATACGGAAATTAGAAGACTATTTGAATGATTCATTATAAAGCTGAACCTATTTGTTTGTAAATTAAGATATTTGAGAGCAAATGAACATATAAATATTTATCTTCCAGTTGATGGAGATAAAAGATAGGTTTAAAAATCTGCAAGTGGATCCCACAGATCTTTCCAAGGAACTACTAGAGAATTTCAAAGATCGCACCCTAGAGGCTTTTGGTCTGATTCTCCAGGGTCTCAACTTGGGGCCGATGCCAGCACTGGAAAAGCTGAAAGAGGGAAGCTTCGAGGTTTCCTGTTCACATATTTTACTTTTGCATTTTGATTCTTGATTAATATTTTCGCAAATCGTATTGGCAATGGCATTTAATATGTTATTAATGTCCATGTTGATATTTATTAATTGACTGTGTAGGATTGGTGAAAATACGATTTTGTACTTGTAAACTTTATATAAATAGAGTAAACAGATGCTTGTTTTCTTCCCGTAAGCTAGAAGAGAGATCATAGGTTGGCGCATTTCAGTGCTGCATTTGGCGAGTTTTGACTCTTTCACCGTCAATTAATAAGTGCCTATATGTGTGTATAAAGGAATGCCTAGTATTCTTTTTAGGTCTGACTAATGCCTGAAATTTAGACTTCTTTATAAGACCTTTTTCTACTTTTTCTTAACTACAATATAAAAGGAGCCATCTAATTGCATTACACTCAGGTATTAATTGGAGATATGAGTCAAACGCTTTTAGTGGCAGTCAACTGGCTTCAACTGGCAAGATCTATGAAGCTTATCGGTTGCAGTTCACAATATGATTAGCTAAGTTATAGTTTATTTGTTTCGATTTCACATTTATTTTCTGAAATGCAACAGATCCACAAATGAATATATATTCTTATGAAGGAATTTAATAAAAATATTATTTAAAAGTGCACTTTTATTAATGCATTAAAAAGAAGATTCTTTAAGATTATTTTTTATCGACGCCTTTTAAGAGTCTGATTTTTAATTTGTTACTATAAATATTGTGTAATATTAAAATCATTTTACTATGAAATTACTACTAGGTGTTACTATAGACATGAAATTTAATTAATTGATTAATTTATTATTAATTTATTAATCGATTAATTACTTTATACTAAATGTATTAAAGATATTTGTATAAATTATAAGTGTATAAATTATTAAGTGTATAAGTGTATAAATTATATTGTCTGTGTCTGATAAGTGTATAAATTATTAAATCTTATTCATATTAGGAAAAGAATGAAAAAATCTATTATCGGATTTCATTTTTGCAGTTATAAAACAAGACACTTTCAGTGAAAGTGTTTACAAAGTAGGTTAATGAAAGACTTAGAAATGTTCGACGTAGATTATGGAAAGCATATGGTATGTGCCATAGACATATGGCATATAAAGAATTTTTAATATTTAAATTTTTATTTCCTTAAAAGTAGTTTTATTGAGAATAATTAAATAATTTCCACTTTGATTCTGATAATTAGTTTAATTACTGATTAACCAACTGGTGAATTGTTATCTAAGCATGAGAAACTACAGATAGAAAGATTGTTTCACTTAAGAATCTGGCAAGAGGTGTTTTGCTCTGCGAAGAATTTCAAACAGACACGGAATCTACGAGATACCGGGAGTTAATACTCTGTTAATTTTTATATCCTATCTATCCTATCTATTAACTAAATTCCTTCTAATTATATATTATTTGTATAATTGTTCTGTTTTCATATTTTATTTATTAAATTTAGGCAATTACATTAACATTATCGATTAATCATGAATATGAAGTTTCTGACAATCTAAAGATTTTCGAAATTAACCTGAATCAAAGGTTTCCGAATTTAATAACTTTTCCAATTAAGCTAGGCATTATATTCTAAATATTTTCAAAGCTATCCATTTGACAAGTATATAGGGCAACTAAGACTCAAATGATTTAATAACTTTGTTTTTGAAAAAAGACTTCTTCAAATTTTGCAAATCTTGTCCATACATGTTAATTGGTTTTGTTCATCATCTGATCGCATTATTATCATGCTGTTTACAGAAGGAATATCATCTTAATATTACTATTATGCTTCTGAAAGTAAAACCGTATATTCTGCTTCATATGTACAAGAAAAGAAAATTTTTGTCTTATTCTAAATGCCGTCTGAATCAAAAATTGAATGATTGATGAAATATTAAAATTAGTTTAAGTTTCCTCATAAGTAAAAATATTGACATGCAATTTTAAATTGTGTTTAAATTTATTTTGAAAAATTGTTAAAATTAGAATAAAAATTCAATGAGAAAGAAAATTCATTTGATTAAAAAGATATCTTTTAAAAAATTTAATGAAGTGAAGTATAAATTTTATGCAACCAAATAATTTAGAGTTATAGAGAATTTCAACTAATTTTTAAATCATTAAAAATTTGATTACAATTTGAAAATACTTTACTTAATAAGCATTTGTTACTAAAGTAATAATTATGTTCCAAACTTGGTAGCTCAAGATTTAATGAACTGCTAGTACAATATTTGTATATTGTACGTCACATATCGTGCAATTTGAGAGATTTTTGAACCTTGAAATTCACAGATAATATACCCTAGTAGTAATGAATATTGTTCAAAGATAGATAATGTTTTTAATATTGTCTATGCGTCTATGCTAGCTTTTATTTCCATTTCAATACTCAGTTGAGAGAAAATTGTGCTATTATTATTAAAGCTTCAACCAAGTTTTTTTTTCTTAAATAATTTGTCAAACTTAATACTCTACATGACAATTTATTATATATATCATTGATTCATTTATCTTTTTTATAAATGTTAAAGTTAATCTTAATTAGCTTTACTGTTTATGTAGGTAAATTAATCTTTTTAAAAAATTCAAACTTCTTTGTTACTGATGTGTATTTTGATTCTTTTTAAAATGTTTTTCAGGATCGACCACCTAGTGACGAACGTAAGTAGTTTCCTATTTGATTTTTACTCCTTAACTTGGAATCCAAGCATAATTTGTGCATTAAATTATTGTATTTTTAAGCATATATTTACAGTAACTCGGTACCTGAATGTCAGAAAATCCATAAATATCTGAAATGTTCAATGACCTCCTTAGTTGAATAAAAACAATACGTTTACAAAATAAAATATATTATTTAATTATAAAATAGAAAAAAAATGAAAAATTTGTTTTCGAGACTACGGATTTTGTAGTAAATTAATATAATAAATACACGAAAAATAAAAAAAGAATTGGAATGGTCTGTCTAGTGCCTTAATTTAGGAAATAGACTGAATATGAAAACAAATTAGTTTCTATGCTCGAATAAATGTGAGAGGACATCATTTAAAGTGAGAAAAATCAAAGATATAAAAGCATAATATATTCCAATTTCATATAGTTTTAATAAAAGATTTATGTCTAAAAGCGAAATCACATATGGTTTTTTAGATTAAAAGTAGTAGGATGAAACATAATGATATGTTTATGAAAAAAACTGGTAATCTCAGTGAAACAAAAATATTGTAGTAAAACGAAAAGAAAAAATATTGGAAATGAGCCCTTGATTAGATTTTTAAATTCAAATGTTAGTTTTTACATCCTATTAAAGAGAGAGAATTCAATAATTTTTGAGTCTTTGGATGAAAAAATTCATTTCTTCAATAGTAAAACCAGAAATGTCAATTTTAAAAGATTATTGTTCTGTTGATAGAAAATCAAATTGATTGCTCATAACAAATTATGATATAAATGATATAATCAAGCATTTTTATATATAAGAAATTATAATATATATTAGTTGATTTTATTTTGAATACCTGTAGCTTAATTAAAGTGAAAAAAATAAATTATTTTTTTGTTCGATTCAACTTAAAGATCTTGTTTTTAGAAATTTATTTTGCTAAACCTTCTATCATGAATTCTTCAGAAAAGTGACCCAATAAACATTTCCTGCTGAATGTTTTTCTCACTTTTTGTTATTATAATATATAAACTTATTTTTAATTCATTTTTGAAACTCCATGGCCAATGTAATATCATATTATAACCTCAATAAAATCATATTGAGATTGAGATTGTCAACTACAAATTTTTTGATGATTATTATACAATATTTGTGTTTATCGTAAATAAAATATTAAAAAATTCAGAAAATATTGAATTTATTTAATTAAAATTATTTTATTTCATAATAAAATTATTTACATTTTTCCTTTTCTAGTTTGAGATAAAAATGCAGATTCCAGGAGAGGAGAAGACATAGAAACTTGTGCTACACATTGTTCATGTTTCATCATTAGAATCCTGTTGTAATCATGCATGTTATTGTTTGAATTATGCATTCATTTTTATACTTTGTTTACACGATTATTTAAATGTTTCATTAAATTCTAAACACATATCAATTTCTCGTGCACTTTTTGAAATGCTTCACATTTTTATTAAAAGGTGCAAGTTAATTGTTTCTTAGATTAAAACTGGTGTACCGTTTTGGGAATGGAATGCTGAATTGTATTATATATTCATAAAATTCACATATTTGTTTTCATTTGTCTTGGCTCAGTTTATCATATATTTCAATCGCATTTTCGTATCAAATATCAGATATTAAAAATACTTTTTGTCCAAGGAAATTAGCCAGCTATTTTTTTAAAAAATATTATGATACTTGCAGTTATTTTCTAGTTAAATTTAATCATGCTTTATAAGTATTATACAAAAATATTAATTTTGAGTAACTCTCAAAATAGAAATTAATTATGGACATACTGAACTGATTTGTGATTACTGAACAGATTTGTGATATAAATTAAATCAGGCATTCCACACTTGATAAATGCGTATGATTTGTTAAAGGTTTGTTAAGGTTTCAAAAATGTAAATTACAATGTTGTATTTTTAAGAGAAGTTACAAAGCCCTCTTTTACCAAAATACAATCCTGCATTTTAAAGAAATAAATTTTCCACAATTACTTTGTTTTCTTGTTTTAAAATAGGAAATCAGATGCACATGGACAAAAATCGTCTGCTGTTTTATTTAATAAGTATTCTTTTGCAACAAATGCTTTACTGGATATCTAGTGTGAAATGATAAGATTTATAAATTCCAGAAGCTTTTGCCTAATGTATGAATTTAAGTGCAATAACTAGTTCCTTTCAAATATTTAAATGATGATCTTTGCCTTTGAAGACGTAATGTGGACATTTTTAATTCGCTTTACTTAGTGTTCCGAATTAGTTTTAAAGTGATTTTTAAACTGATTTTTCTCTTCAAGATACGACATTCAATATGTTATTGTTGGAACCGTTTGTGACATGTTTTAAACACGCCTTAAGATCTAATCAGAGTCAATATTGAAAGAATGTCGGTAAATTTGTCTTAGATGGTGCTTAACGTTAAGGAAATTTATAATTTTATGAAATTCAGGCGATACCAATATATGAGAATGAAAGATTTTTGAATAATATACTTAAACATAGATCATTTGATTAATATTCTGATTGATTATTAACAATTAAAGTAATTAAATGAATTATTTAAAATAAAACGTAAGCAAAATTTATTCAAATCCTGAAAAATATTTTTTACCATTAAATACTTACAATTCATCAGTTTTTTATACAGAAACATTTATGAGAAAAATTATTTTAACTTATACATTATAGGATAATGATATGTATAGTATCTATAGTTTAAGAATTTAAAAAGCTGAATCACATAAACATTTTATATTTCATAACAATTTTTTTTAAATTATGTAAGTTATAGAATAAATCAATGAACTGAAACATTAAAGCGATTTTAAAATTTTTCTGATAATTATCATGTTTTGAAATATTGGACGGATTTTCGATCATTGTAGAATGGAACAATATAAAATAACGCGTTCGTATAAGTGACAAACCAACAGACAAATTTCATGAGACATTTTTATTACTTATGCAAGAGCCTCTGCAGTAGCTTGTGTATCGTAACATAATATTGTATTTAAATATTATGGATCAACCTCAGAAATTGAAAATAGCTGAAAGTAATGATGAATTTCAAATGTGGAGTTTTCAAGTTTTTCGTATCAAATTTAATAAAAAATTTATAACTTTTAACAGTAAAAATACCTTCAGCGAAGAAAAACTATTTAATCATCGTTTTTTTCTTTCGATATTTTGCTGTATTTTTTGTATTAAGTTAGATTGTTGATAAATTTTTCCCACTAAATTATTTTCGTAAGGAACGGTTCTGCTGTCTATATGATATTTGCTACATAATTATTAACAATAACAAGAAAGTCTCCTTATATGATTAAAGACAAAAGAAAAATCGATAAATACCTCAGTTACAGTGTAATTTAAAAGTAATAAAGTAATAATTGTTTAAAATAGAGTATAAACCCAACCATTTGTTAAGACAAGATAATTGTAAGATTGATTCGATTTAAAAAATATTTTTTATAGTAAACCAACTTATTTCTAGGCATATATATTTTTAGTTCTTTCGTCAAGGTTATTTATCAGATGATAATGAGTCTAAAAACATGAGTTCTGTAACAGAACAATTTATTAAACCGAACATTCAATTATGCGTTTTAAAATATTTAAAACCGTTTATCAATTCAAGAAAGCAAATGAAATAAATTGTGCAAGAAATATATGTTTATTGATTATCAACATTTTATTCATCACCAAAAATTGTGAACATTTTCTCAAAACAATAATGACATTTTCACAATAATTTTAGTGCTTTGTTAAATATTTTCTATTCAAAAAGATTTATACTTATTGTGATCTCATGACAAATAATAATGAATTGTAATTAATATAATTAAAAAAAATTTCCACTACAGAAATAAATTATACGAATATAACTAAACCAAAATTTGTGATTTTGAAATCAATTTTCTAAAAGAAATAAAGTTTCAAAACAAACATTTTACATCCTTTCAACAATATTTGACAGTTGTTGTTTTAATTTATGGGATTGTAAAACTTTGTAGATTCAAGATACAGAATAAATTCATTGCTATGGAAATAAAATTTGCGTTAAATTACAACCTCGATTTTTAAGACAATTTCAATATTAGTCCCCAAGCATAGATTTAAAATCTTGAACAACATTTTAAATTTTATCATATCTGGATGTTTCTCAGCAATTCTTTCAACTGATCCAAGGCCGCTGGAGGTCCCCTGCAATCCTGTCCCCATTTTGTACTTTCATAATGCATTGCCTGTTGATGCATGTGCTCCATGGTACAGAATTCTTGGCATCCAGGAATCATCAGAACCTGCAAATCGGTTTCATTCCTGAAAAGCCACCGAACGAATGTATCATTCTTATTGTCCTTGAAGAGTTCCATGACGACAATCGAAGCGAAGGGCGGTTCCTTGTCATTGAAGGCTTTGAGAGCACCCAGTAATCCAGCTACATGGGATGATTGCTGAAAAATAAACCCTATAAATGAGAATTTTGCCGAAAAGTTATTATATTTGGTCACATATTTTATTTTCATACTAGTTAATATACCAGGTGTTAATAAGAATGAAAATACTTCGATGTATATTTCGTTGTAGTTTTAATGTTAAACTAATTTTATTTAAGTTTTTTTGCCCTTTTATTGCACCATATTACTTGATTCACTGTCATTTGACCTTGGTCACTTGAAGGTGCAAGGGATATCAATTCTTCCTTTCAGTTCTTTTTGGTTCTTTCAATAACTACTGGTAACAATTTTATACCAATAAAAATTTTCCAAATGATATGAAACAGTAATTTTAATATTAGTGATAGAATAGATTAGAGTTCTATTGTTACCCTATTTAAAAATCTGCAGCATCAAATTTGAAAATAACTAATAAAAATTTAAGAAAACGTTTTACGGAAAGGAATTTGGTATCTCAGAAAAAGTAAAATTTTGAATTTTAAGATGGTATATGAATTATTCCAATTATTTTTATAAAATAATTTGCTACGAAGTTACTGCAGAAAAACGGAAAACCTTCAGTCCATATCTAATTAATTGAATATTCATATTACTTTATTTTCTATATATTGTATTGTTATATACTGTAGAATATAACAAACAATATATAGAAAGAAGAATTTATTTTCTATATATTGTATTGTTTATATACTGTATTATTTTTTGCATCTGCAAAAATTATTGATATTCTTCTCATTGCCTTAATAAAAAAAGTGTTCAAAGTTCGGTTTTAATCGGGCCAGGAAAAAGCAATGTGAAACATTCAGGATATATTGTTCATTCCAGGATCCCGAGATAAGCACTTTTGGACAATTGTAGTTCGCAAGGGGGTGACACGCAGAAAGAAAAGGGTTTATTGGACCTTCTAATTCTACGAATAAACTGAACGAATTCCCGAATTCACAGTTCTACTAAATGTAAACATCTCCTCCTTGCATTTTTCCTTTCCTCTTTTTTAAATGAAATAAACGCCTCCTGACATATGCGCAAAACCTCAGATAGTTTACGAATCCGAGAATGAACAGTATATACATACGTATTCACAATGACTTTTACTTAAATTAAGACAAGTCCTTCATCCGCGACAATGCCTGTAATTATTTGTTGCCTATACGAGTAAGAAAGAATAAAGCACATTACATTTTACATTTTACAGCTTTCATTGTAATGTTATAATATGATAATGATATAATATTATAACGTGATAATGATATAACATTAATAAGTAGCAGCAAAAAAGTCCAAATTCTAACCAAAACGATGTCCGAAATTTGTAGTTTATGAGAATTTGAAGAAAGTGTTCGTTGTCCAATTTAAAAAAAAATGTGATTTTAAAAAAAATCAAAAAAATATAATGATTTATTAAAAATTGGCAAACTTGTCAAGTGAAATAAAAAAAATTTCATTCAACTTAATCTAAAGAAGAACTATAGAAAAGCAATATAATATATCAAGTGAGAAAATTTGAAAGATTTAACTTTGCAAATATAATATGAGCCAGATTATTACTTACTCCAGAGAAAGCCATAACTCTTGTAGACTGAAGTTCACCTTTAATTTTTTCGAGAGCGTTGTTCACAAGATGATAAAAAATAGGACCTACATTAAGAAAATAATCAGATTTAGACGCACCTTTACAGTAAGATCATGAAAGATTTATATCCTTGCATTCCACAAAAATGAAGAGAAAAAAAAAGTTTTTTTTTCCGCGGCAAAATTAAAAATATATAGTTACTGAATTGAATTTATGTAGATTTTGTATAGCTTAGCATAATATTGAGCATTATTCTTTCCAATGAACCTCATTAATAATATTCTTACCGAATTTTTCTTAAAATATGTATTGTATAACGATCAATTCATCGAAGATAAAATTGATTTTTATATGAACAGTATTTCATATATATTCTGAAAGCACTGAACTCATTTTTTCCATGTTCTCAATGATGTTTTTTATACTATAACAAATGATAATTATTCAAATAACTTGTTTACTCAATATCCATTTGAATGAAATTTGTCCCTGTCTTCGATTAAATTAAACTATTGTAACTCAATATAAATTAAACTCCATGTAAATTAAACTATTATAACTTAAGGTTAGCAGCCGAGCTTGTGATTTCTGGAACTGATACGAATATACACTATTTTCATATGAACCATCATTCAAACTGATTAACACTATATTAACTGCGGACTATACTGCGCAAAATCAGTGGCGTAATAGTGAAATGGCGAACAAGGTATAGTACAATTTTTTCAGTGTTTCGTATTTTTCTGAAAAAAAAAGGGGGATATTTAAGATTTCATGAATGAATCTTTATCAGATTTCTTAAATTGTGGTTTTATATTCTGAATAATGTAACTCACATATTCTTTGGGAACCAATTACAATAGCGAAATATAATAAATGTTTCATTAATTTCTTTTTTTTTCAATTTGCAGTGTTTTATTAATTTTTTTAATATTTTGATTTATTTTCCCTCTTTTTATCATTAGCCATTTTTATAAGCTTTAATCCTTTCTTACTTATACTTACATTGTCATTATTATTTAAATGTATGTTATGCATTGATAAATCTTTTATTGAAAGGGCATAGCAATATTTGTAAACATTAAAAATAAGCACCATAGAAAAACGTTTGAATGATGCTTTTTTCAATTTCTTAAGAACAAAATACTTTAAGTAAATTGAAATTTAACTGCCAAATAAAGTTCTGATGACAATATAATTTATAGTATTTTAAAAATACTTAATCAGTTATTTAAATAATAATAATGTTTCCACGACACCATCTAAAATCTTTCCAGTCTTAATATTATTTAACATTAGTTTACTATCTTCTGTATCAGTTTTTAGAAAATTATTTCCACCAAAAATATTTTCTTATTTGATAAAATTATAAACCACTAAAAACACTGTACCTATTTGTAAGTCACATGCTCTTTCCTTTAATTATGTATTTTAAATTTAGAATTTTTCATAGTGCATTACAAGTTTTTATTGGGATAAATTAACTCTTTAATGAAAGAAGTGTTAAACGTTCATAAGAAGCGATATTTATTTATTTTTTAGCAATCTGAATAAACAATGTAGAGGCCTTCATTTAATACCAATTTTATTTCTTAATCATTTTTTTCGTAAATGATGAAAGATATTTATATTAATTATCTTTATTCATTTTTTCAATTATTCTTTAATTTTATTCATTATTCAATGAAAAAATCTATAAAAAAATTCAAAAAAAAATCAATGAAAGGAATTTTATGTATGATTTAGTTTTATGTAAAGATGTAAAAAAATTAAAAAGATTATTTTAATAAAAAAAATCGTTTTTTGTTTGTAATTTCGTCATTAATATAATCTTTTGAAATCGTACTATTATCGCAATGAATTTTATTTAATAATAAAACAAAATAATTATTTTTCTACTCATTTAGAATTGAAAGCAAATTTACTGATTTGCTGTACTTACCACCTACGACTTTTAAAATCTTATTATCATTGAAATTGATTTTGTAGGCATAGTCATTAAGACACACTAATTCTTTCCAGTATTTCCAAGCCCAAGCTGGTACATTGTGCTTGTTAGCGTACTTGAAAAAACAACAGAAAAGAAATATATTCGTTTTGGAATAATATTTGCATATAATAACATATTTTAAAACAGCTTTAAGATATTTTAACAACCTTAAATCCAAAAATTTTAGGTTGATTTAATTGATGTTATCTTAACATTATTGCACTCCTGAATTTTTTTCAAAAACTTTTACAAATGTTACAAGCAGGTGATTTAAAAATTTTCGTAATTGCATATGATCTACACAGCTTAGTAGAGTGTTGCTCTTTTATTTCAATCAAAAACTGTGATTTTTTAAAAAGAAGGTAAAAAAAGCAAAATGACTTTGTGAGATTCGTCATCTATGTTTACAACATCAATATTATGCTACATAATTGACAGAATATTGAAGATGATGCTTCTTGTCCACTTCTTTCAGTCGTTTCTAGGTTTTTTAATTTTTATTTATTTACTTTTAGTTTCGAAAGAAGTCTATGCTGTGAAAAGCGCTAGTGAAGGAGACGGGAATCTACTCACTTTAAATTGGAGTTCCACTGACATAATATACATAACCAAGTCATTATCAAGTCTATTTAATTGCAATAAAATATATTCTCCTATCAATAATCATATTTTAGATTTCAAAATTTGGATTTAAATTAAAAATCTACTGAAACACGTAAGATATTGGAAATATAATAACAAATGGATATCTTTAAAATACAAAAATATTTTGCTTCTCCTCATAATGTTCATGAATTTTCAAAGCTGGAATATTTGGCCTTCTTTTTTCATAAATGCCTTTGAAATTCCAAAAGAAGTCAAAAAAATTGTATTCAAAACAATTGTATTACAACATCTGCATTTTAACATTAGAATTTATTGTATTTAGCTTTAGATATTTAGAAATGCATTATAAAATGTAAAACACTGCAGAAAGAAAAAAAAATCCTTTCGATTTATTAATCTTTAAATGGATTTAGTTAAAAAAATTCTGATGTTGCTTTTCTTTGTTATTAAACTCTGACTGATTTTAACACTAATTTTTTTTTTCTAAAATTAGCTAATTAGAAGACACCTTCCATTTCAGGAATGTTCCGTTTGATAGATTATATAATGTATCTACAGAATTTTTGAAGCATTTGTGGATCATTTGTAATGTTTGTATCAATGATGATTATTCAATGATTTATTTGCAGTCTATAAGTTTTAGAAATGATAATTCAGTACTCATACAACACATGGACGTGACGTTTAGGGATTAAAATTTTATGATAACGTGATATCTATGGGTACTCCGATGCCTTATTTGAGCATCCATTTATTACATAAGATAGAATTATTCTTTACATTATTGGGAACAACAAATAATTGGAACGAACATTCTACAGCATGAATACAGAACATGCAAAAAGTAATAACAAGCTTTATGATAACTTCATTGTTGCATTTTAATATTGATAACTATGACGGACTTTAAATTTTGAATGTATCTTGAAAGAAACAAACCTCTGTTGACAAGATTCTGTGCAAATTCACCACATCATTCCAATCGTTTATGGGTAAGCCACTATTCAACGACCAAAATTTCATTTGTTGCTAAAAAAATAAAGAAACATATTTAATTGAAACTAATCTTTTATAGTACATTATAAATTTTAAAAATATATGCTATCCACATACGAGCTTACTTCATACATTTCCAGGACTGTTTCGTTTCCATACTGTTCTACCAATTTCTTCAGGCGTTGCACTACTAACGGGCAGCTACGAAAAGGAACCAAAACCTAGTAAAGATTTATTTTCTATGAATTTCTTTCCTGTTTTTTTCCCCACCAAGAACATTTTAATGAAATGCATTACTTTTAAATTCTTGAAGAGATTTTCTAGCATAAATAAAGAACTTCTAAACCTTATATGACAATTAATTCAGTGTTTTTAATCAAAAGATGTCATCACATACAGTTCTATTTCATTTACATGTTCCTTACTAAAAACCGAATGACGAAAGATAAATTTTAATTAGAAAATCTAAACGAAATTAATTAATATATATGGAATTAATCAATTATTTATTTTGGAGGGAATAAATCAGTCAATATGAACAAATAAATCATTTTCAGCATGAAATATTGATGATTTTTTTCAATATTTGCTTTTATTAGCACAAAGAATTTGAGCTATAGATAGTTAATACAAAGTGACAACTTTATGTAAGCTAGAAGTTCAAAATAAAATTCTATGAAAATTAGAAAAATAATTTAAAAACAAGATATATATATATAAATTAAGTCAATTCCTACTTAGGTCAACAATTTTTTTTATTTTGTTTACTTTTTATTGAATAATTACAATTAATAGAAATATGTACATATACATATGACAGAATTACAATATTA
>JAPMOR010048551.1:235833-275147 GCA_026543865.1 Argiope aurantia | reverse complement strand
TTTGTATGAGACACTCGGGAATGTAATGATAAAAGCTCCTCTTCTCTGCTGTACCTTGGGGCAAACTGCATTCATCTATCATTTAGAGTATGACAGACTAATTGACGTGCTGTTGCTCGTCTAATCACCTGAGAGCAATTGAGACTGCCCGGAGTTGCTGTCATATGTTTTGTTCTTTTTTTTTGCCATGAAAAATAAAAAAACGTCTTTTGGTAAATAAATATATTGTCATCAACAACATCATTTGATTTCTTTATTTTTATTACTTTTGTTTGCATCTAGTATTAAGATTTGAATTATAACTTCGAAATATGCTTTATGTGAACGTAGTGTTAAATACATTGTGCAGTTTACCTCAAAGAATGTTTCATGCCATTTTTTTCATGAAGGCACCATACAGTACTTCGAGACAAATGACAACATGTACTTCAGCATATCTATCTTTAGGTTAGGCCTAGTAGCTCATAAAATATTTGGTTTTAAAACATAATAATCCATCCAGTTTATTATTCGTAGGCACTTTTATAACATTTTAAACAATTTTGTAAAAAGAAGAAAAAGAAAATATACAATTTAGATTATCAAAAATGTCGAAAGCGACAATAATTATGATAATTACAGTATTCAATTATTAACTATATTGCCAAAAATGGTTTTTTTCTCTTTAAAAAACGAAATATTTATTTTATATTTGGTTGCCTGCTCAAAGGCAAAACATACCATTACTTCTAAGGACGCTTGATAGGTCACATAAAAACGTTATTATGTCTCTCTACTATTAAAATTGATAGTGGATGTGTTGCGATTTTCTAATGAACTGCCCGGTTTTAAATATAATAATTTTAATCTACACAAACACAGCTACACTACGAAATTTACAAACACACATAGACAATTAGGTAAAAGTAAACAGTATGGTGGAGGTATTCCACCGTTTCCAACCGATAGCATTCGGCGTTAGCGCAAGGGTTGCGCATAGGAAAAAGTCGACCTCAGGATGCAGGTCTCCCGTTCAACTACTTGCTTGTCTTTAAATGTCAAAAGGGGCTTCTGTAAAACGCCACAAGGGGGCGCCCTGCTCAAGGGAAAAAAGAGGTGCTACAAATTTAAATATCACTCAAGTTAAAAAACACTTTCCCTACATCTTTTGACTCTTCCTACCTACTCTTCCCTTTTGACCTATTTTCACCCAACTATGATACAGATATCCACTTTATCTCGATATAGTGCTCAAAATTTCATTGCGTATTCAGAGACATCGGGTTCCCATGCATAATAATCCGAAGACAGGGATCTTAGCCTAAATTTGCAGCAATCTGCACTTTTGATGATTTTATAACATGTTTCGCATGACTCATTATTCTCAGTTTCAGATTATCGCGTTTTCATATACACAAACAGATAGCAGACACACAGATATAATGCCAATTTTTTTTTTCAAATTCATACAAATCTAATACATATAAATTCATTAAACTCTCAAGGTGTGCTTTCCTGTTGATTACAATATTTTTTTTTCTCTTTGCGCATTTTGCTAGAAAGAAAGTAAAATAATAATAACTAAAATAATTTAATTAATTATGAAGCTTTCATGATAAAAAAAAACCCGGTGAAACTTTGCATATAGGGCAAAATAGTAATAATGATAATCCAGGACTAAAACCTCTTCGAACAACGGTTTTTCTACAAAAATGCGAATATAAAAGCATAATATCCAATATTTTTAGGTGTCTTGATGAAAACTTCAAGAATTATTTCGTCAACCTCTCCTTAAATCTGCAAATGACACTAGCAATTTGATGCAGGTGTGAAGAATAACTATGAAAGGATAGTGAAGAAGAGTGCAAAGGATTTACACTGATCAAGTGTAGAAAGTATATGATAAAATATTTACTAATTGAACATATAATCATATAGTAGATCACTAATGGCTTCATGCTTCATGCAACACTTCAGCTGTCTGATTGTATATGAAACATGCAAATGTTAATTCTGTAGAAAGAAAAATACATTTATTTTTGCTAAGTATGCATTTTTTTTCTGATATTGTCAACCATTGTACAATATTTTTGAATATCCGTACACTTGCTGTTATTTTATTCACACTTTTGTGAACAGTTTTAGATGTACAGTTGCTTAATAATAACTTTCTCATACAAAGTTTAGAAAAAGCATAGCAATCGTCAAAAAATGTAATTATACTACATCAATCAAAATTCTTTCTCGTATACGTAGTATAGGAAAAGTATAGAAATCGTCAAAAAATTCGAACTCGAAATTCTAACGAATCTCTACGTTTTAGACTTCCCCGAGGGCGAAAAACGCATTTTTGGAAAATGACCGTCCGTCTGTTTGTCTGTGATAAAGATAACTCAAAAACGTTTTTATCTAGACGGATAAAATTTGGTATACATGTTTAAAACCAAATTTGACGATTTCTATTAAATTTTGAGCAGAATCTGTTTAGAGGAAGTCTGTCTGCCCGGCTGTTCGATTATAAGCTAGTACGATAACTACAAAACGAAAAGAGTTAGATAAATAAAATTTGATCAACAGATTTAACATCTTTATTATAGACGGCGAGAAAATTTTGAGTGAAATTCACCCAGGGGTTGATAACCGTCTGTCGGTTTGTACTTGTAAAAAACATGTAAACGAGGTAATTCAAATACGCAATGAGTTAAATAAATCAAATTTGGTATTTGATTTTGTAACTACAAGCGTCAAAGTCTTCTGTCGAATTTTTATTTCAGACGCTTGCGAAGAACGCATCTGAAACCCAGTTTCTATTTTTGGATACTTTTAACAGTATCCCAGGGATTAATCACCAAAAAACTCGCCAAGAATGGCACGATAGATTTGTGGTGGTAACTTCATAAGCCAGATAACAACTACCGTGAAGGAGTGTGCACTTTTGTCTAGTAGCTTTGTTAGTCGGCTATGAACCTTAACGTTGTGAGTTCGAACCTCAAACTTGCACATTAATGATCCGGACGTGATTTGAACACGCAACGCACAGATTCAATAAAAATACTAAATTCACACCAAAAGTTAATATTTCGCCAGTGCCATGCAAGGCGTTCTCTGAGATATCACCTTTATTAGAAAGGATGGAAGAAAGTTTTTGGTAGATCACTCCCGCTGGTTGCTTGATATATTTCAAACAAGAATCTCACTGTGACATGTTTAGGCGCTCTTGAATGGTCACTGCAAGTATACCAAACACCAAAAACGCATCCAGAGGCATTCCATCAATTCCTTTCTTCATTTACCGCGAAATTATAAGGGAGCATTCAGCAGAACTATCAACACGGCATCATCAGCATCTGAGCACGTAGTAAAACAATTAGGGATTAATAATTTACTTTGTGCGTGTCACACTAGCCTACTTACGATTTCATTGCGTGCACTGTTCGCGACACGCAAAGGTGTGCTACTCTGTTTATTTTCTTTAAAGAATTCCTTGCCCAGAATTTAATATTAGGTATTGATACCCGTAAGGTCAGCAAGTTATTCTAGAGGGACACAATGGGGGATATATTTGGGGAACGTGACCTCAAATGCAGGGTTTGTTTCCCCTGCAAGACACTGATTTGGTATGTTAAATCATATCTATAGAGATTCATAAATATCTCTAAGTGGATAAATTTAGAAACAATAAATGATTCATCAATCATAGAAGTTTTTTCTCCTATTTAGGGTTACTGCAATTAGAAATCCCATTATGATCGGGAGAAACTCAAAAATCTTAATTTCTTTCATTGTAACTTTTATTTCAAATACAAAATTTCTCGTCCTTGTAAAATTATTTTAAATTATTGTTGATTAATTTTTTAAAAGTATTATGAATCAACATTATATTGTTTGGGTTAGATTATTTGTGATGCTACAAAATTACTTGAGTATGAATAAAAAATGTAAGATTTTCAAGTTTGCAGGGCACTGGATTCTCAGTTAAGCAAGCATTTGGTGGAAATGGATATACTTTTCTTAATGACTAGTTCCATTTAGAATTTTGATATAAAATATTTCAATAAAAAGTAATTGATATTGATAGTTATAAAATTAATAATAATTAGAATTAATTATTAATTATATAAAGACTTTTTTTCGAAGCTGTATGAAGGCTATTTCAGGACCGACTTTGTAATTTGAAATCGTGTTCAAATAACGAGAACAGCACTTGAACTAATACTCCCTTTCCAAATTTTTGATCCTGCCAAAAGGAGAAATTTGACTTTATGGCTTCGCGCACTAGGGGGAATTCATAGTGGATCTTGTTTAGAATTCAGTATAAAAACAGCAGCTCTCTGATCTATAAACCGAGATTTTGTTCTTAGCAGCCGTGGATCAGAAAAAAAAATGTTCTGACAGTAAGGATTAACAATAACAATAAATAACGAAATTAAAAAGACTGCATGGAATTTGTTCTCTTTGGAAATGTTCTAGAATCAGATGTTTTCAGATTTAATCTTCAAAGAGAAGATAAGAATAATAAATAAAAAGAAAAGATTATTCTTGGTTATTTTTATAATAATTTATAAATGAGAATTTGAATAAATAAATTTCATTTCGATATTCATCAGTAAAATATGAAAATAACTGTGAGAAACATTTAAAAAAATTATTAAACGAAAATATAATATGCACAACTTGGTAAGGATACGCAGCACTCAATAAAATTCACACTGGTACATGTTAAATTAGAATTTGTCAATTTCAGTTTATCAGATCTGGTTTGACTGAATAAAAATGTCTAAAAACCAAATTTATTAAATACGAAAAAAAGGGAAGAAACATAAATTCCTTTGGTCTAATTCTAAATGTCCACATGACTTTAATTAACCAGGACATATAATAGTTAACTCCTTTTTTCAGCCATTTGTTAAACGGTGACGACGAAATGTGGTAGGATGATTTCTTCAAATTTTCACACCACACCAACAAGAGGGCATGTGATTTATAACGACAAATCTAACGTAAGTAAGTCCAAATACCGCTTAGTGGGTATCGAATCTGTTCGCCTTTGATACCGTAAATAAAACTACCGCAGCCCCTCTGATTTTGATGAAATAACGATCATCAAAATCAATCAATGACTTTAAATTTTGTCATTGATTAGATATGCGTTCATTGATTAACATCATATCCTTATCACCAATATGATATTCTGCTCAGTTTTGTTTGCATTTCCTATTTATAAAGTACATTTGAACATTGTGATGTCATCAAAATGCAGTGATTAGGCCAAATTCGTCTTTTAATTTTGTTTATTTATAACATCACAGTCGGACAAAACACACAATATACAATACATAACATAAAACATTCACAGTTATATAAGCAATAGGAAATTTATACAATACAACATTTGTAAATCCATTCCCACGATCATCATCTTAATCCACAAGATAGAACACCATCAACAGGCATTAGTGCCTTTCACTTTCAACACCACCTAACACAACACAACACCACGCTGACTCCCGCCGAAAAAATATCCGTCTGCCAAACATACTACCGGTGTGATGTCATCATATTTTTGATCTACACCAATATGGTGCTGACATCTATCTTCTGGCAATTTTCGAGTCAAATTCTTTTCAACATAAACAAAAGAAAACTTTCTTTAATATTCATGTTTTATTCAAATTCATGCTATCACTGGTATATATTATGTTAAATTAAACCAATGAGAGATAAAGTAAGTTTCATAGAAATCGCATTACATTGTAGTTTTGATTAATTAATTAGATATCTTATTCTTTTTTATCCCTGTTTTAACGTGAGCATTAATTTAGGATTATTAATTTAATTGCTATGTCATATTCGCCCTACGTATAACAGCATATCCCAGTTATAATATTCAAATCCTTTAAAACTGTAAATTATGCTCTTTGGTTAAATAAAAGTTAAACAAAATAGTTTTGTCACAAATAATTTATTATATTTATTAATTTTCAGAAAACACTATTAATCACATTTTAATTTTTTCTTCCCTTTGTTTAAATTCTTTGAGATTTAATTGATAGTTAATCATTTTCAGCTGGCAGATGTTTTTGACAAAAGAAATTAAAATGCTTACTGCATTGAAATTCAAACTAATCTTCATAACATCCATACTGCAATATAATATTATTTATAGCAATATTTTAAACAAATTTCATTTCATCTTCGATCAAATGCAGGAAAACTTTGTACCATCAGCGAAATTCATTTTTTGTAGCAACGTTATCTGTTTACTGATTTTAATATTCCATCTACTATTATTCGATAAATACGTCAAAAATAGGAGAATTAATTAATTAAAAGCTTCAAATCCTGCCTTTGTGACAGTCCAAATACGGTGTTAAATCTATATCTATATCTATACTTATAATAAAGCTCAATGTGTGTGTGTGTGTGTGTGTGTGTGTGTGTGTGTGTGTTGGCGCTCTACAGGCCAGACCATTCAACCTACAGCTACCAAATTTGGCACGTGTATACCTTGGAGGCCGGGAATGTGCACCTGGGGGTTAATTTTTCGAATTTTTAATTAGAATTTTATTTATTTAAAAATTAAGCGAAATTTTGACGTGTTTCTGCTATAACTTCCGAAAATATTACCGCACAAAAAAGATTTTTACATGAAGTTAAAGATAAAAAATTTATCTTTTAAATGATACTACTGTTTTAATCTTAAAATTAAATTTCTATTTTTAATGAATTTTTAAATAAATATTTTAACTATGTTTTTCAATAATTTTTTTCGTCAAAAATAAAAATGAGGATTAAGCACGTTTCGCATTCAGGAGAAAAAAAATAGCTTTTTTCAAAGTGTTGCCATCACATTGATTAAAGCTCTAACTGAAAATAAATTAAATCTTTTTGGAAATGAAATCTGCAAAAATATAATTTTCGTCACGTGTCTGTAGGAAATGAAACAAATATGAAATATTATTTTTTCTAAAAAATAAATTCAAGAAAAATTCTTTTTTGATCTTTTACACTCTATATATTATTAATCCAATAAATAAGTTTCATTTTAAGGCAAGTTTTGTTTAATATGAACAAGATATCCATTCAAATCATGGCCACACAGCTAATTTGTAAACCTTTAGTAAGACAAAGATCTGTTGCGACATAAATCGTAAATATTTTATTTAAAAGTAGCAAACGATTATTTTAATAATTATAAATTTTATTTTGTAAATAGTTATGAAATTCAGATTGGCAACAGTGATATTTTTGGAACTTTTAATTTGTTTTTTAAAAACGATGCTAGAATTTTGAATGAAAATAAGTTGATGTAAATTTGATAATATTATCTATAATGTAATAAGATTTAGTTTCATAATAAGTTTGTCTGCATTCTATTTTTGATGACGCACGAACACAACAGATTTACTAAAATGGTTTAAATAGAAAAATGATTATATTTTATGTAACTTAATTCAATAAATGCTCTAATAAATAACGAATTTTTGATTTTACATAAAGCTTCTGCTGTCGAAATCATGAATAACAAAATGCTCTTGAAACACTAATATTTTAAATAAAAAGAGTTAATTTCCATTCAACTAAATCAATCACTTAAACTGACTGATTTATGAAAATTTGAATATCACTATTCAATAACAAAAAAAAAGGATAATTTTAGATTTTCCATCGATCGTTTCAAAAAAAAAAATACGCCAATCAGCGCGCAGGTTTCTAAGAATAATTGGCCTAAGATTATGAAAATGTTGAGTTTTTCTAGATTTTTAACATTCGAAACTTCATAAATAAGTCTTAGTTGATCGTGGAAAATAGAAACATTCATTCATTTATTTAAAATTTGGTGTGTCCAGAATATTTCTCAGAATATGATACCTTACTGCATTAAATTTAGATTTCATAATTTTTGAAATATATTTATAGGCTGGAACAAAATATTATTATTGATTTCATTTCAATCCTTTTGAAAGCAAAACTAAAAACTGAATTTTATGCTAAATCTGAGAAATTTTTGTTGAATTATTCTCTGAGATATTACATAAATTATGAAAAATATTTTGTAGTTCACATAAGACTTAAATACCGAGATATTCTGTTTGCAATACTCATATTCAATAATAATAGTAATAAATAAATAGCAATAAAGATGATAAATAAAATAAAACGCTTGGTTTTATTAAAAAATATCTTTATATTAATTGCAATTTCATCATTTCCACTTTAAATTAAAGTTGAAGTTTTACCTGAAATGACAACAAATTAGCAAAATATATAGAGTAAATGGAACGAAACGATCTAAACAACAGTATAAGTGTGGTATGACTATCAAAATTTGAAGATTAAAATTGTTTTGTTTGTGAATCTATTAAGAGACCAGTTACTTAAAATATTTAATTGAAAATTGTAGCGAGCGGTAATATTGGCGAACCGGCTGGTCGCCAAAGGCGGCTAGTATTTAATAATATTGCAGTCACAAAAACATAATCCGATGATTTAATCGGTTTTGAAATGTGTTCATTTTTCTTATTCTATTTCATAAACATGTTCTAGTTTTATTTGGAATGAATTATAATTCGATCATTTGTCAAGACTTCTATTAGTTTTATATTAAAAGAAAACAGCTTTAATTTAATATAAACAGAGATAAGCTTCAAATCGAATTGAAAAGCACATCCTTTAGTGATAGATTTATTTACCGTTAAACCAATTGTATTACATTTCCTTCTAAACCATATGTCTTTCCATTAAATCTCATTTCTTTCTTATACGTTTCTGCTTATTACAGAAATCTGAATCTTTCATTTTCCATACCAGTTCTATCAAGAGATTTAATATTGAACTAATACGGAATTTAAGTGCCTATTTGTTCGGAAACTGGCCTATACGTACAGAGTGAGGTTTCATATTCACCTTTTCCCTCCATAATGCGCCTTTACTACGGTATAAGTTTATCATTATTATCATTTTATTCGATTTTCCCCATAAACCGCCTTCTATTCTGGTCTATGCACATCATATTGTTTTATGCTTAGCTTCTCCTATTATTGCCTTCTAACGCTACATTGTTTTCTATTTCCCGAGCGATAAATCCCCATGTGTGACATTTATTTTACCTTATTATCGTCTTCTTACATGTAAACGAAATTTGGCTTATTTCCTTAGATTTTCACATATACATTGAGAGAGAGTTATCATAATTGTTTGTCAAAATCCAAAAAAGGTTGTAAAAATATGAATTTTTTTTTGTGACTTTAAATGCTTACGATTATTAAAAAACAAATGATGAAAACGATTTTTAATGAACGAAAATGCAAACGCATTTATATAACAAAGTAATAAAAAAAATCTTTACAAAATTTTGTAAACGATAATTTAGAGTTTTATTTAATCGTTTTACTATAAAAGTTCAACATAAATAAAATCGCCTTATTTATTTAAAAAAAATCTGTACATTTAAAATAATTAGCAAATTACCAGTTAATAATTACCAGCTCATTAGTATCAAAAACTAATTCAATTTACCAATTTTTACATTATATAAAAAATTATGTCGCCAATGCAATTATTTTATCCTCTACATACCAACATTTCGTGAGAAATCTCAAATCCGTTATTCTACTGTGCATTCTCTAAGAGAAGAAAACTCGACACATCACGCCAGTCTTAACATCTTTACCGATTACACTGATTTTTATTTTATTTGGTAGAATATGGTCCTTATAGATTAAATGATTGCTTGATCCCCAAATTCTCAATTTTTGAGGGGGGGGGGGGGGGAAAGGCCACTTCATTGTACATGCTCTAAGAAAAAAAATTCAGGCTCTAGATTTTGGGAAATTTCGAATAATAAACTTTTACAGTGCCTTAACTTCAGCAACTGAAACGATTTTCAAGAAAATATTTTATTATTTCACAAAAAAAGTTGATAAATCAGAATGTTTAGAATATAAATATAATTTTAAACAAAAATTTCTGCCCACAAATGTAGTTTAAAGAAATTGGTTGACGGAATTAAAGTAGTAATTTTATTACTATGGTGAATGAATAGTGGTTATCGAAGGTGGTTAGTTTGATTTAAAGAAATTAATCATTCAGTAATTAGAAAATCTCAAGATTTTAGATTGTTGTTTATTTTTACTAAAGATAAAATAATTTTTCTAATACTTATTAAATTTTAATTTTGAATTTGACTTTTTTTATACTTTTGATAGAACATTTTTTATTTCCTTGATTTAGAAAAAAAAATCATCGTTTCTTAGAAAACCATTGAGGAAATAAACATTTTAGCTGCAGAAAAAAAATAAGACGAAACAGCTGAATTATATTTTTAAAAAAATTGCATTTTCCCATGAAGATAAGACAAATTTGATTCAGAAACTGCCACTGCACAAAAATAAACATGACAATTTAAAGATAAAATGACATCGATTTTAAGCTACGATTTTCAACAAAAGTAATAAATTCAGCATTTCTATCAAACTGAATGAAGACAAAAAGTTGTTTTCCACACGTTTTATACTTATACTAGCCGCCTTTGGCGACCAGCCGAATCACCAGTATTACCGCTCGCTACAATTTTCAATTAAATATTTTAAGTAACTGATCTCTTAAAGGATTCTCAAACAAAACATTTTTAATATTCAAATTTTGATAGACATACCAAACTTATACTGTTTAGATCGTTTCGTTCAATTTACTATATATATTTTGCTAATTTGTTGTCATTTCCGGCAAAACTTAAACTTTAATTTCAAATTTAAATGATGAAATTGCAATTAATATTAAGATATTTTTTAATAAAACCAAGCGTTTTATTTTATTTATCATATTTATTGTTATTTATTAATTATTATTATTATTGAATGTGAGTATTGCAAACAGAATCGCTCGGTATTTAAATCTTATGTTAACTACAAAATATTTTTCATAATTTATGTAATATCTCAAACAATAATTCAACAAAAATTTCTGAGATTCAGCATAAAATTCAGTTTTTAGTTTTGCTTTCAAAAGGATTGAAATGAAATCAATAATAATATTTTGTTCTTGCCTATAAATATATTTCAAAAATTATGAAGTCTAAATTTTATACAATAAGGTATCATATTCTGTGAAATATTCTGGACACACCAAATTTTAAATAAATTAATGAATGTTTCTATTTTCCACGATCAACTAAGACTTATTTATGAAGTTTTAAATGTTAAAAATTTAGAAAAACTCAACATTTTCATAATCTTAGGCCAATTAATCCTGCGCGCTGATTGGCGTATTTTCTTTGAAGCGATCGATGGAAAATCTAAAATTATCCTTTTTTATTGAATAGTGATATTCAAATTTTCATAAATCAGTCAGTTTAAGTGATTGGAAATTAACTCTTAAAAGTCAGTGATTAAGTTAATTGGAAATTAACTCTATGACCACCATAAAATCTGTGCTTTCTCTTGTGGTGTATGCATTCTCCTTAATATCCGCTCGAATATACGTAACATCACATACAAAAGTACTACATAGAACAAACACATCAAAAGTAAACATAACATTTCAATAGTTGCCAAAAACAAAAGATAGAAAAATTCAATTAATAAGCAGACGATATTTAGAAAAGTACAGATATTTAGACTGGAAAATGAAATTATCTGAAATTAACCACACGCGCAGACGATATTTACAAAAGTAAAAATATTCAAACCTGAAAAGGAAAATATATGTGTTATTCCATCAATAAATGCCATAAGTTTGTTTATATCTTCATTATTTTATGAGTCATTAAACATCAAAATGGGTCCGGGACTAAATAAACACCCTGTATAGAAAGTGTAAAAGATCATAAAATAATTTTTCTTGAATTTATTTTTTAGAAAATATAATATTTCGTATTTGTTTCATTTCCTACAAACACGTGCCGAAAATTATATTTTTGCAGATTTCATTTCCAAAAAGATTTAATTTATTTTTAATTGGAGCTTTAATCAATGTGATGGCAACACTTTGAAAAAAGCTTATTTTTTCCCATGAATGCGAAACGTGCTTAATTTTAATTTTTTACGCAAAAAATTATTGAAAAACATAGCTAAAATATTTATTTAAAAATTCATTAAAAATAGAAATTTAATTTTAAGATTAAAACATTAGTGTCATTTAAAACATAAATTTTTGATCTTTAACTTCATGTAAAAATCTTTTTTGTGCGGTAATATTTTCGGAAGTTATAGCAGAAACACGTCAAAATTTCGATTAATTTTTAAATAAATAAAATTCTAGTTAAAAATTCGAAAAAATAACCCCCAGGTGCACATTCCCGGCCTCCAAGGTATACACGTGCCAAATTTGGGAGCTGTAGGTTGAATGGTCTGGCCTGTAGAGCGCCAACACAGACACACACACACATTGAGCTTTATTATAAGTATAGATAGTAGGAAAAAAAATCGCTTTAAATTATTTATTTTCAAATAACTGTAGAGAAAAAAGCCTGATAATGTTAATAAGACCATAACTCTGATTTTCAAGAAACATTTCATTATGCATTTCTGATTATCAAGAAACCTCAATAATAGAGGTATGACTGAATAGTTCTACTTTTCAATTGCTGATCGATAATAATTCAGCCAAATTCGTGTTATATATTAATTGCAAATTTTACATTCTAGGGGATTGCAATATAGTGACTAGTGATTTAGAAATGTATTATTTTAAATAATTTTTTTTTCTTATATAGGTTAGAAAAAATTATTTCTATAATATATATTTTCTTAAATCATTTGAAAATGAAGAAAATTTTAAAATTTTTCAATGCTATACCATAAAATGAAATAAAAATATTAAAATTTTTGAGAACCAAATTTATTTACTATAATCTGATTAGTAAGTATAATAGCTTATTACTATTAATATTACCCGTTTAAAAATCTTGTTAGTATTAATAATAGCCTGTTATTATTCATATTAACAACGATTATTATTAATAAATAATTGTAATCGCTTTAACTGAGTCACATATATTGAACACAATATTTTTTTTCTTTCTTTTCAATTATTATTTTTTTTTCATTTGCTTATTTTTCTTTCTTATATAAGTTGGAAAAAAATCACTGTGTTAATATAGATTTTCTTATATCATTTGAAAATGAATAAAGTATTAAAATTCTCAAAAATAAATAGTAATAAATAAATAAATAAAAATATTAATTATTTTTATAAACTTATTGTATTATAATTAAATTATTATAAAAACATTAATTATATTAATTCTAAAATAAATGAATAAAAATAATAACATTTTTAAAAGCCGTATTAGTTTATAAAAGCCGTATTAGTTTATCTGTAGGATGTTTATCGTCAATTCATTGAAAGATGTATAAATGGCCCTATATTTTATATGGTTTTAATGCACTAAAAACTAATTAACAATAATTTAATTTTTTTATAATCGAAAAAAAAATTAACGAATATTTGGTGTTTAAGTTTTAAAAATAAGCTCTGCTTTAAAAATAAAATAAACCCATTCTTTTCCAGATATTTTTCTAGTATATTGTGACAAATTATATTTCTGTTCATATGCAAATAAAAAAATATGATTGCACATTGCAGAACCTAAAAAAAATAGTTGAAAAACAAGAACGAAAACAGAACTCCACCTTTGTAGGTTTGCTTGTTAAAAACATCCCGTAAATATAGCACAGGGGAGGACGGAAGCAGCAAAACTCACCTGGCCTCCACTTCCGGAGGAAGCGTCATTTCCGTTTCCGGCCAACAGGCGGACGGACATTCTTCGTCGCTGTTGTACGCCTCAATCGGAAAACTTAGGTTCTCGTACATAGGGTACACCAGCTGTGGAAAGAAAAATGAAACAATATGATTAGTTCTTTGATTAAGTCGCCCGTTTCGCAGAAGCCCTGTAATTAAATAAACTTTTGACTTCCAAGTTATTACGCATTTCCCCTTCCCTCCAAATGAATTCTTCGAAATACCACGAGAATTAGGGACGATTTCTATTCTATTACGAATAATTTACTCAAAAAGGAAAAAATAAGTATCAAGAATGTTGTTTTTGGTTTCATTATGTGGTCTGTTTCATTTTATTCGACTCTTATAAGGAATTGGATTAGGAATTCTGTTTAAAACTCTTAAGATGTAGGAATGTAATGACGTTTTGATTATAGATTGAGAAAAAAAAAGAAAGGTAAAAAAAAATTCTTCTTCGATATATTCAGCTTCAATAATTGGAATTCTCAGAAATCTTGTTTTGACGATGATACCAACAAAACTTGCGTAGGCGAAAGAATAAAAAAAAAATGTATGCTGCTGAAGAGCAAACGCTTATTAATTTTGTGGTTGATTTAAATTTATTAAACTGAGGTTTCAGGATTTAATTTTTTAAAAATTTAATCTGAGAGCTTAAGACGTCTGCATGATAAAAGAAAATAAAAGCTTTTACTATCAATGCTTCTATACTTTAACTTTTTAAACGCCAAAAGTTATTTCTTTATTTTTCAAAAGATTTTATTCCAAATAATTAATATTCAAAATCTAAAATTTAGCAATATCTTTTAGGCATTATGTGTAAGTAAAGATGTGTTTTGGAAGAAAATATGGCAATTAAATAAAAACAATTATTCTTCTCATATTTTTGAAGTGCTTTGATTGTGTACCATTTGTTCTTTATAAACTTAATTATAAATAGTGATTATACATTTCCATGAGAATTGTCGGATTAAATTTTGCATATAATTTATATTGATTTTTAGTTGAGAGATTTTTTTAAAATTTTTTTGGAACAATTTCATAGAGCTGAGATACTTATAGAGGGAGTGCAACCCTAATTTGGGGTAGAACGAGATAAAATCACGTGACTTGTGGACAGAATTTGTGTTCACTGTAACCGCATTCTCCGTTCACCATTATATTTCAATGGCAGATTTTTTTATCGCTTTTAACTGTTGGATTTTAAAACTTATTTAAGCCATGGTAACTATTGCTGTGAAAAAGCTTCTATGGCTAGTCCTGTATCATTTCACAGATATGTACAATAAACATGTTCTGTTTATATCCATTTTAAGTCAATTTAAAATTTTGTAACCCCCATCACTCTGTGATTTTGGTGTTAAAACTGAATAATATTTCATAGTTTGGTTTAATTGTATTAAATTTATTTAATTTGTTATTAAGCTTCATTTAAACTGATGTAATTGCATTATATTTTGTTACTTGCTTTATTTTAATCTCGAATGTGTTGCAAGTGCTTGGCTGCAAGCTTGGCGTGATTTTTTCCCGCCAATACAAGTGTTACCAATAGTGTTTTTATGTAAACACTATTGGTAATGGTGAAATTAACACTATTGACCGATTAATAATTGTGTATTTATTTTAGTACAAATAAAGTTCCTTATTATTTCCAATATGTTATTTTTTTTACCATAAATATTCGAATCGTATTATACCGTAAAAGATATTAAATCATCATTGTGAATGAAATCGTGAAACTAAAACGTTTTATTAAAAATGTTATATAGTAAAATTTCATAAATGTGCTAGCAGTAATTGCATGATTTCATAAATTTTAATTAAGATCTAATAAGAAACTAGTGGATATTCTAAAGATAAACTATTAAAGAAAGAAATGCTATCTTTACAGATAAAAATTTTGTCTGAATGTTAACTTTATAAGCGAAATATTTAGAACTAATATTAACAAGAAGGCACGAGGTTTAAAATTGAGTTCGGAATGAGATTTTGTATAATGATAGTATACATTTAGAATGTTTATTAATGAAAATATTAAGACTCAGTAGTCAACCTTAAAACTTTCAAATTAGCTTATATATTAATAATGGGTGACCCGAACGAGCGCTCGAGTAGTGTAGTGGTTAGGGTACTGGCGTAGCATTCAGGAAACCTGGGTTCAATTCTCAGGTAGCGTTTTTTTTCTCTCTCTCTCTCTCTCTTTCTAAATTATTTCATTAATTACTAAAACATTTTAATTAATATCTTTTTTCATTTTTTATGCAAAAATAAATATTATTCAGAATATTCAAGGAAAAAAAAAAGACCTGGGTCACTTTTATAATCTGCTTTATTATAAAAAGCTTTTTTTTTTATCTGCATGAGATAATAATAAAAGTATATGAACATGCAATGTAAAATTAAAAGATGTTTTGGGGTAAAGAAAAGAAATAAAATATTTACTTAAAGAAGAAAAATACTCACTTTTAATTATTGCACAAAGAAAGTAAACATAATTTAAATCAATAAACTCGGCTACTGAAGTAAAAAAGAAAACATTATTTTCGAAACCAGTTTGCTTAGTTTTCAAAGATATATATATATAAGAAAAAACAAAAAAACAAAGATATATATATATATATATACATATATACGCATATTTATATATATATATATATATATTATTTAGGAAATGTTAACCGGAAATGAAAACCGACCGGACCCAATGCCGGAAAATAAAACGTTGCGCGGCAGTTTTTGAGTATGCCAAAATTTGCGATATGGCGGCAAAAAAGGCCAGATTTCTCACATGTGACTTGGCTCATGTTGCGTACACTTGTTTAGACTAGAAACAAGCTTCCTCCATTTATATCAGCTCTATGAACAATTTACTAGTTATTTTAAATCTTGAAAATTGTGAACTGA
Organism: Argiope aurantia; assembly: GCA_026543865.1. Lineage (NCBI taxonomy): Eukaryota > Metazoa > Arthropoda > Arachnida > Araneae > Araneidae > Argiope > Argiope aurantia. The sequence goes on along the minus strand of JAPMOR010048551.1, from coordinate 258,524 downwards.
TGTTATGAAATATAGAACTTGACGTGATTTTCATTGACTCGATTGCGCAAACAGGTATTTTGGACTAGTTTTCTAAGATCAATTGAAAACAAACTTTCACACGGAACTGTACTTGTAGTCACAAGATCACATAACGAATTTCATTGATTTAAGTCATTTTGTTTACATGAATACAACATTAATTACTGACAAACAGACGGCCAACCCTTCGGTCAGATTCAGCTCAAAATTCAGTTCAGAATTTATATTTTAGGGGCTAAACTTACATACTAAAAATCTTTATCTTTTGTAATTATCGAGCTAATTTGAAATCGGGCAACTAGACAGAGACTTCTTCAAACTGGATTTCCTCCAAAATTTGATATAAACCTACAAATGTGATCTAAGGTTCATATACCAAATGTCATCTGTCTATCTCAAAGTATTTCAGAATTATTGTGTTTACAGACAGGCATAATGACACTTTTTTTTTTAATTCAGGGGAATAATTTTTGAATTCAAGTAAGTGTGGCACGGAGATTCATCAAAATACCGAAAAAATTGAATTTGATAATTGAGCTATTTTTAGCATTGCATACAGTTTAATTAATATCTATAGAATGCACGAATGTTTTTTTAAATAGTGACGTTAGAAAATATTTTAAGTGTTTATGAAACTAAGCCTTTTTTGAAAGAAATAAAAATAGAATACATCAGATATAATAGAAACATCAGAACTACTTTATTTCCTCGATACTACTATTGATTAGAATAAAAGAATATAATAATTTTAAAAAGTTTTTTTTTCAAATAACAAGCTGTTATAACTTTACATATGTTTATTATTTTATAAAAATCTGGAAACTAAAACAAAAATTGAAAAGTCAAAGAAGCCGATGGAAATATTTTAAAGAAATGGTAAAATCAGCAAAAAATTATCAAAATATAATTTTTTTTAATCTCCAAAGTATATATTCTGTGTGCGAATTAAAAAGATTAAAATATGAATTATTGAATAAAATTAATAATTTCATGGAAGAATGCATTTTTAATAGCTTTTTCTCGTAACGATGTTATATCAGATTTAAACGTTTTTGAAGCTTTCAAGTGGACTTAATTTTGTGTAAATTGCATAAAATTTATAATAAGGCGATAAAATTTTGAATGCACTTTATTTTTCACTTATTTTAGTTGAAAAATAGTTAAAAGTCAATTTTAGCTTGGAAAGAACAAAAATTCCTAATGAGAATTCAGTACTAATAAATAAAACATTTCTAGAAAATTAACTTTTAAATGGAATAATAAGATGAATCCCAGTTTCATGATGAATGCATCTTTATAAGACAGTAATGAAAAATTAAATGAAAAAAAAATTAAAAATAATAGCGTCTTAAACATTTTAAAAATCAGAATTCTTCTAAATTTTTAACAAAATGTATTTAACTTAAAAGAGTTTTTAAAAATGTTTGACGTATTAATATTTTAACATTTAAGTGCAAAAAATTTCATAACTATGAATCCTTAATTTTCAAAAATGCCTAATACAATTTGAAGTGTCCTAAATTGAAGTTTTAATTATATTTAGAAACATTTTAATTCTAATGAATTTTTTTCGAAATTTTATTTCTGCTCTCTGGGAAACAGGGATTTCACTTTTTTAGGAACTTAAAAATTTTTTTTTTATCAAACTCTTTTTCAGTGCTTTAATTTTCTATAATCTTTCTGATTTTTGTTTCGGTTTTCAAATTTTTGTTAAAATAAATTCTCTTTTCTGCTTATTCGTAGCTCCTGATTTTATTCCATGTTTTTACTTTCATTGTAGTTAATATATTTTATAATTCAGTATTGTATTTATTATGGAATCTCAAATACAATTTTTTATCGAAAATTTCCATCAAATATTTCTTTAAAAAATATATTCAATTGGGTAATTTTCTCCCCTTTTTTTAACTTAATGCGTACTCATAATTTTATTTGTTCCTTACCTTAAAAAAACGATATGCTCATGAACAAGTTAAATAATTTGTCTTCGATAAATGCTTCTTTTTGTTGACAAAATCGCTCGCAGCTGCTTTTGGAGGAAAACAAACAAAATTTCACGAGCAAAAACCGAAAAACTGACCAGGAAGTTAAAAAAATGATCAGGAAGTCAGAAGAATCAAAAGAATACTAACGAAACACAAGTGAGCAGAATGAATAATTCATGCATTTAAAATTTTAATTATTCATAAACATTTGTTAAGCACGGAAAATGCTGCAAGTTGTATCATTACGCTCACTTAAATAGTTCCGAATTTAATTCTATTCAGTTTAAATAACATACATTTGAATCTCTATATATCAAACTAGTAAAAAGTCAGATATTTGAAAAAATTCTTTCTATAGATATTTCAGTATACAGGAATATGTATTGCAACATTTTTTTCTCATTTTCAAATATCAATTCTTAACTTTAGACCATATTTAGTTGCTTTGTCTTTAATGAACGGCCTTAATACAGCCAATTCTTGTTCTTGAATCAGTTTTACTCATTTCAGTGCTGCTTCTTGGATCTTGTCAAACTGAAGAATTTAAATCGTTTGCGATTTCCTCCGATACTGGAAAAAAATTTGCCAATAGGATCATAATTTTTCAAATTTGTTGAAACTGTACTTGAAATTTCATTTTTTTTTTTCAATCTTTTACTTTTTATTCTGGTATCTGCATTTTTTATAAAGCTTGACTTTTTTTTATATTTAAAAATTTTAGTTTAGAGCGCATATTCTGTACGCGGAATCAAAATTTAAAATAAAAATGTTGCACCAAGTATTGAACAGAAGCTAAGAATAACAAATATTTCCCCAAGAAGTGTTTTGTTTTTTCATATTTTGTGAATTTATTACATTAAGTTATTTTTATTAGGGTATGAATCGGTGAACCAATATTTTTAGTATTATTATTTACGAATGACTTCCTTCAATTAAATTCCTTCTCATCAATGAAATCAACCGTTACTTTTAACATTCATAAATATACATAATTTTTTTTTCTTCTAAAAATTCTGTTCAATAATAGAAATATTATTCGATATACAGAAAATGTTTATATAAAATTTTAAATTCTACGGAGAAAAGTGCAGTTGAGATTCATATTGAGATTCAATTATATTCAAACAAAACTGAATTTTATATATTGCGATTTAATATTTAATAATCTATATATGAAAAGAAATGCTTTCATTTCATATAGATCTTAATGCAGTGCTATGACGCATGGCAACATGCATTATATCTTTTATTTAAGATATGTCCCCTTGTAGCATTCTATTACAGTTGTCTTGAATTTTCAGAGACTGTGATAACCCCGATACAGTTGTTTTGGAATAACGTTCCTTCAGTAGGCAAAGAGGAATCTCAAATGACAAATGTGGAACAAAATTCGAATCGATAAATCCCGCCTATCTGTAAGATAAGATAACAGAACCGACTGACAACTTCCGCTTGTCTAGGAAACCACAAAGAATCGGCCTTGGAAACGGATACTAATTGATTTCTTTTCATGTGATTCGTAAAGCAGATATTTATTTTCCTAAAAAAATGAATGTTATTCAAAAATTTATAGCGAGATTTTTATACTTTTTATGCATAAAATGTTGATTAAAAATGGCGTTTCTATAAAACAATTTAAAAAGTTATAATAGGGAAAGTTATAATATAGTAGGAAGTTAATTTATCTTTATAAGTTTATTAAATTTGATTTGTTTTATTTTTTAAAAGATGGAATTTCGCAATCAATTTTTCACTCAATTCCTAATGCGCTAGAGTTTAAAAATTTTGTATTCTTGTGTATCTTCGATAACAGTACTCTATTTTAATATTTCTAGAACTTAATTAACAGTTAATTGATTAATTTAAACCAATTTTGATTTCAAACGAGTGGTACAATCTGGTAGTGAATTAGAGAAATGTTACATAAAGATTCTATAATATTTATAATTGAATATTAAAAAAGAAAGCAATTAATATAGAAATATATATTATACTAATAAAAATGTATTTTTACAGTCATTTAATTTTATCAAGAATCATGTTTCCTTGAATGCAGAAATAGGAAATGAAATGATTAAAAAGAAGACCATCACGCGGAGTAGTTAGTGAAAATTTGCCGCCATCAACTAATTTTTGTAGCACAGCAAATAAAACAGTATATGATTGAATTTTAAATATAAGTTTCATAGTTATTTTTTTATCTTCATTATACTTCATTACTAATAATGAAGTACAAAATTTCCAGTAAGTGATTACTAGTTATATTGCATCGACTCGTCATTTCCCTACCAATACTAATGAAAATTTAAGCAGTCGATAGTAAAATAATACTGTCCGCCAATGTTGTAGTAAAATAAGCAAATTCTCAAATGTGAAAATATATACTTGTCGAACAATTATTTTCGTTCATGAAAGAAAATATGTCTTCTGCTAGATTCAGAAAAACAGTATTAATCTTTGATTAATTTTGAAAGTAATTACTGCTGACAGGATTTCCCACAAAACAAGAAAAATTGTAGAATAAAAAAAATTCTACTAGAGAAAAATTATAGTAGTCAGACATTCTAGAAACTTTGAACAACTTTGTTTTTTTCTCACTTGTTTTCGAAATAAACCTATTTTTCTATAAAAATTTTAAATATATCTTTTTTTCTCTTTGATAAATCTAGATTTTGATTATTTCGTATACAATAAAAATTGTCTATATTTGCCCTTTGTGATTAGATTAGATTATATAGCCAAGTGTGATTAGATGCCATAGTAACACGCAGGAAATAAGAAAATTTATCTAATCTCTACTATAATAAATATGAATATATATGTGTATTATCTCTGTACAATTCAGACCAATTGATTTAGAATTGCCAAACTGACCCATATATACTTTAAAAAGTGTACATATGTTCCACAGAGCAATTGTTTTGAAATTTTAATTAATCAAAACAGAGTTTTTTCCCGATATCTTTTAAAAATATTATCGCACAAAAACAAATTTTATACAGTTTCAAAATTTAAAAAATTGTCTTTTCAGTGATGCCAGATTTTCTACCGTATATTTGTTTTCTATTTTTAGTTTTAAAATATTAAAAAAAAGACTTTTATCTAAAAACATGCTTTAAAATATTGTAAGCATGTTTTATAGAAATATATTTAATTGATAAATGAAACTAGAATCATTTTCAATGTTGCTATTTGTATTTCATTCCGTTTCTTTTCCATTGTTGATGATCAAGATATGAAGAATTGAGATCTTTCCGCATGTTGAGAAATTATTAGCGTAAAGAGTGCTTTTGATAAATATTTCGAAATTTTGTTGTACTTATAAGTAAAATTAAATTTCAGAATCGAGCAATGGTGAAATTTGTTTTAACCCATTTTTAAATATTCTTTCACTTTCCTGGATTTTTAATTCGATGTATAAAGATATATACAGAAAATTTGGAAAATCCATACTGCAATTACCAGAATGGTATGAAATTTCCGAAACAGTATAAGTTATATGTCTATTGAAATTTGAAGTTTAAAAAATATTTTGCTTGATAAGCCAGTAAGATAAAGTTACACAAAATTTTTAATTGAAATTTCAGCTGTCATTAATCCTCAAGAATCAACCGGATGCTAGAAGCGGCTGGTTTAAAATAGTTGTAACTTCGTAAGGATACTTGATAATAAGAATGTGTAAAATTATTTTAATACTTGATATATTTTACTGCTTTTATTTTTTGTCTTTCACAGTAATGGGAAATTCACTACCATATCCCTTTCCAAATACACAAGGAGTCAATTTTGGTGCAGGATAACTCATTCATTTGCTGAATATACCAGAAGATGAATGTCATCAATGCCAAAAGCTAATAATCAATTTGAAAAATGTTTCATAATATATTAATTACTAATGGGTATGTATGTTTCATATTTAATATGAAACAGATTTATTTTAATAGAAGCTATGATTTCAAAACATTATGAAAAATTTTGTCATTACCAATTTTTTTCGATATATTTTAGATTCTATCAATCATACGCTATTTTAAAAATTATCCAAATTTATCATTAAAAAACTATTTAAAAACAGTACCTTTTGAAGTTTCCATCTCTCTATATGTTTTTTGATTCAAATGATGAATTTCATAATTTAAACTTCACTTACTTGTAAATGGTTGTTGAATTAAGTTATATAGAAATCATTAAACTTTTCTTTTTAAATAATGATTGACAAAATTTCCAAAATGAAAAGAAAGAAGATATTGATATTTCAAACAATAAACCCATTTTTTAGAAGGAAAAAAAAAAGAGAATGGCTTTCGCAGCTTATTAAAATAATTGCTGAAGTAAGAATATTTGTTATAATTTATTAAATGAAATTTAATTAAGTTATTTTGTTTCATTTGACTTCGAACGATGAAGATTAAAATAAGCCATTTAACTTATTGGTTGTTTCATGTAAATATCGAATTTATTGCCACTATTTAACAAAGAAAATATGTTTGAAAAAAAAGCGCAACTAACATAAGTTCTTTTTCTAAGTACGTCTGGATGAAAGAAAAAAAAAAGGTATCTTTAGAATTCTTTATCCTAACCGAATAAGGAAAGGAAATGCAGATTCGCTGTGTAATGAACTATTTGTTCGAAACATTTAAGAATGAATGTAATTTTAGAATCGATAATTTACGCTCATATCTGGCATATAAAATGAAGGTTGCAAATGCAGCCTAGTGACCTACTTTCTGAATCCAAATGATTTCTGGAGAAGCGCGATAAGACTTCTCAACTCAGGCGTGTTTCGTAAAAGTTTCGTTGGTAATGGAATTTTTGTTTTTGCCAACTTTTAAAATCGTCCGATAAAATGCATGCTCAGTTGTAATGAGCAGATAAGCTCCAACATTTCTCGCTTTTCAAATGTCAATTCTAGAAAAGCTCCTATTTTTCTTCCATGTCCCATCTTGCAAGAAAGAGAAGTCTAGAGACGAGCATCAGATTTATGAAGGTTGCTAGAATAACTGACAGTTCTTAGAAATTCGATGCGAATTCTCGAAAGTTGTTTGAAAGTTTCCAGCTATAAATCTTAAATACGAGACGGATTAGAAACATTTTTATTAAATTACATTTCTAAGAACAGCATTCTTATCTTAAGTATTTAATTATTACACGTGTTTTCATTCTGTACATCAATATAAAAAGATTAATTTATTTTAATCAAAAACAAATGAATATTCTTTAATAGATTTTTGAATTTTCGCTTAGGAAATTAATTTTTATTATCTGAGGGATTTTAAAAGATAGTTTTAATTTTGCTTACATTGTTGTTTGATTGAACTGCATGATATTTTATAATGTTCGTATTGTAAACTTGGTTTTTTTTTCTGACGTTATTTGAATTGGACTCATTTATATAATTAGGATTCAATTCCTAAATATACGTTTAGAGATAAAATCGTTTTCACAAAAGTTTTTTGCATTTTCTAATTACAAGCTATTATAAAAAGTTTGCAGTGCAATGAATTGTCATCAATTCAATTTCTAAATATTTAGATAATTTTCTATAATAATAAATTTTATTGAATTTTAATATTGTAGTGAAAAGTTTTATTGAATTTTAAAAGCAATTTTTATGTTTTTTTATTCATAGAAGGCTGTTATTCACGTTATTTCATTTCATTATTTTTTGGTGGAATGGATTGTTCTGCAATTGTTTTATTTGCAAACTGATTTATTAAAACTTTCAACTTCTAAAAGCAATAATGTTGGTTTTAATAACAAGCTCGAATGTAAAATCTAGATAGTACATCTATGGATAGCAACAAAATCGTAGCTATTAATATTATTTCTTCCTCTTTCTCAAATATCTATTTTAGCTTCAGATACTTTTTTTTTGTTTGTTTCTTGTTATTTAATTTTTTAACGAAAGCTACTCAACTCTGAACTTTAAATAGAAATTAGATTAAACAGGCCAACAATGTTTTATAAATCTGTTGACAAATTATTCTTTTTTAGATCGCCACTTGAGGGAAAGAAAGAAAACAATCATCCTTTTTTATTAAACTGAAACAACCAATGAATCTAAAAGAGAGCTAAAAACTCAGAAATGTGTTCCTAATTTTAAGCACGGATATCACTTTGAACGCTTGATTTAATAAGATCATGCTTATGATGAACTCAATGAAGGTTTTTATTCCTCCATTTATGAACAGGTTCAAAAATGTTAAATAGATGTCCCATTTAAATGTAAAAATTCGGTGTCAACTTTTATCTATATTGTTTACCAGTCGCCTCAGGAGACCAGTTGGTTCGCTCCGTATATTAGTTATATTTAATTTCAGTTAAATTGTTTGTTTTTTATAATTCAATGTTCGTGAATCCGCCAAATTATTTGACATTAAAACCGTTTCTTAATTACCCTAGTAAACTTCTTTCTATTGAGTACATGAATCCTTTTAATGACATCATAACGCTATTTAAAATATAAATATCCGGAAGAAACTTTTTAAGTTTTAAAATGAAGTAAAATTTATTTTGTGCAAGAATATTCTCATAAATTATCAAGGAAAAAAATTCCAAAATTTAATAAATTAAAATTCTAATTAAAATTTCGAAAAATACTCGCTCCGAGATGAGTATTTCCACTCTCCAAGATAGACATGTGCCAAATTTGGTAGTTGCAAGTCCAACAGCCTGAGCTGTAGAGAGCTAATATGAGTGCTCTCTCTCTCTCTCTCTCTTTCACACGCACACACACACACATGCATTCATCCTTATTATTTGTAGAGATGGCATTTTTGAGTTTCCCGTTTCTATATGCATAATGGAGTGACGTACTGCGTAACTAGCTTCTCAGATATAGGCAGATAGAAAAACAAATATAATTCCCGCCAGCAAGAATGTTTTCCCCAAACTTTCTCGTATTGTCCTTTATAAAAGTATTATCTTCTTCTGGCATACAATATAAACAAGGCTATAAACGTATGAGTCCTCAGAATTTTGCATTTAAAATCCCGCACTCGAGATTTTGCATGTTGTAGAACAAGGAAGAAAATTGTATACATTTTGAGCTCCTTTATTTTTCCGTTTTTAATAAAATTTAATGCAGAAGTACATTTTTAATAACAGGATCATAAATCAAAATTCATTTATTTGACGCTTTGAAAATCGCGAAATATCGCGTTTACATGAAAAGAAATATATAAGATTTACAGATGGAAACGGATTTGGCTGAAAATTGCCCTGGACGCAAAAATTCGTCTAAATCTAATAATATTACAGATTCGTTTGGAATGATTTTATTACTTCCTCTTTGTACACTTCGCATACGTGAAAGTGAAAAGGAATTTTTCCCTGACTCGGGATTGTCTAAGACGTTGGATTTCATTAAGAATTTCAAATGCAATTTTTGTTGATTATAATAGTTTTTTATTTACAACCTACGAGAAGAGAATGTAAAATTATGCTAATATATGATAGATTATGTGACAGCAAATTAAATTCGAAGCAAGAAACAGAAAAAAAAAATCCTGCTCGTTAGAATTGGAAGAGAAAAAGGAAACGAGCTTTTAATTTTGTTGTTTTGACTTCGAGCTTAAATAGAAGTCAGCGGAAGTAATGTCGTAGCGTAGCAACATAAATGAGATTATGTTAAATGATAATATAAGGGTTCTCATTTCGGAGAAAAGACTCGGGATTCTTATATGGGTTGATATAAGAATCCCGAGAAGAATGATTTCATATCATAGCACAAAAGTCTCAGTTGTATTAAAAACATCATTTGGGATTAGTTAAAAAAGTATGACATTCTTTTTTTTATATATATATAATATATTTTTGCTTTCTAAATAAAATCAAAGGGGCATTTTATCTATATTGCCTCTAAAATTTTACGCATTTAAGTGGTGAATTTCCTGGTTCAGATCATGCAAGGCTTCAAAAATGAAATTCGCACTGGAATTTGATGGTAAATTTTATTAGAAGGATGCTTTTTGCGTTGTCAGGCTACCTTTTCACTTTTTGAATACAAAATACAGGGAACTGATTAATCGCCAAGAAATTCAAACTAGAGATTTTGAAGAATCTTCACATTTTAGACACCCTGATTTCGAAAAACACATTTCTGGAAAATGTATGTTTCTAGAAAAAAAAAATTGTATCAGACGGATTATATTTTGTGCATAGTCTTTACACCAAATTTGCAGATTTCTATCCCATTTTGAGCAAAATGTATTCAGAGGAAATCTGTCTGTCCCGCTGTTCGAGTATGATTTAACACAATAACTGTAAAAATAAAGAAAGTTAGATAGGTAAAATTCAGTATACAGATTTAATATCTATATTGTAGACACCTTTTAAATTCTGAGTCAAATTCAACAAGGAGTTGAGTGTCTGTCGGTCTGTACTATCAGAAGCCTGTAAGCGCGATAACTCACAAACTTTATGATTTAAATATATCAAATTTAGTATGTGATTCTTTTTGGCCTACAGTCATAGTTCTGTGTCAGATTTTGGTTTCAACCGGGTGGGAAAATACTTCTAAAGTACCGATTCGATTTGCAGATGTTATTAACCGCATGCCAGGGATTAATCGCCAAAAAACTAGCCAAGGATCAGTAAAAATATTAAATTCACTCCAAAGATTATTATTTCGTAAATATTGTATGCTAACGCCATTTAATATATTTCCTGCTTTTACTCAGAGTCCACGATTTTTTTGCGAGGTGTTGGAGGATAACACCTTTATTAGAGAATATGCAAGAAAGTCTTGGGGAGATCACTTCCACTGGTTTTCTTTTCCGTATGTGAAGAGTAAAAAAATAAAAGCGTATTGAAAGAGAAAATATCGTAATTGTTGAAAAAGATTTCCTCCAATCTATGAGTCATTTTTTAAAAATAGCACACCATTTTTAAGTATTTCAAAGCCCAAGATTTTCCCCAATCTATGAGCCATTTTTTTAAAATTGTAAACCATTTATATGTAAGTACCTCAAAGTACAAAATTTCACTCAATCTATGAATCATTTTTTTTAAAAAAAAAGAACATTAAAAGATTAATGTGAAAAAAAAATGAACTGTAGTGTTTTAGGCAGAAAGTTTGAGAGGCTTATTTATCTAATGTAATTTTATTGGACGAAAGCAAATATGTTTCTTAGTAAACCCGAGAGTCGAAAACTTTAATTACAGAAATTCTTCGCCAGCAGTCTGTAAAAGATTTAATGCCTGAAAATAAAATTACTCTTTCGAAGTTTAAGAAAATTGGTTTAGAAACGGATATGCCCATCATGTCGCAGAAAACACTCGTTAAAAGTGTAAAACTCTTAACTAAAAAAAAGTATAAAACATGAGGATTTAATTAAAATTAAGTAATTACAAACTAAAAAAAAAAGTGAGACTTGCTTCCGTTTACAAGTGCCAAGAGTTGATTAAAAATTTCTTGAAAATGGAAGTAAATCGTTTTTTAGGCCACTCTGTTTTTGAAAATAAGAGAAGAGTTTGGCCTGAGTTTTAGGAAGATTGGAGCTTTAATTTTAAATCCTCGGCTTTATTTGACAAAAGTTTAAAAAAATACCACTCAATTTTTACTTTTTTATGTCACCTATTTCTATGAATACGATTGAAAGCTAATTCAAATAAATACCGCACTGTAATTTTCACCAATTCAGTAACATATTTTCAGAAATTCCCATTTTAATTTTCCCATAGCACGATTTCTGAAAAACAAATGTTTTTCTTTTTTCGTAATGTATAGCATATTTGATACAACAACACAGCAGACGCATCAAATGTTTTAAAATTGGGTCAATTAACATGACATCATAGTCACGTGAATCATTTCATTTCAGCTGCGTTACTATGGCAACAATATTGAATTGTCACCTTTTCATCAAGTTACGAGAGTTGATTCATTTAATCTACATATATTTACTTTTAAATTAAATTTTTATATTTAAAACCTATTCTGAGCTAGAAATTAAAATTAACTGTTGAACAGGTTTAACTTTATTAATCAAGAATGGTTATAACATCTATCAAAAATTCTATTTTAAAGTAGGTGACTGCGTTAAAAAAAAGTCGTTTGCAAAAATATCGATTTTTTTTAAACGATTTTTAATTCTGAACAGTTTTCTTTACATAATAATTTGAATTTTGTGTCTGTGTTCATTCTTTGGGAAGTTACATTCAACTTCATATTAACTTAAATTTTAATGCATTTTTTACATCTTTAAATGCTGTTTCCTCAAATTCTTAATTTTGGCAAGATTTTCTCACGAAAAACTTCACAAATTAAAATTTAATGCATAATTTTTGTTTAAATTTAGTTCAATAATTTTTCATTATTGCCTGTCGGTTTGTTTCTGCGCGAAATATTCTGCAATTCTTGAACTGCAGAATAAGCAATCTGCTTATTTAAAAAAAAAAAAAAAAACACTTGTTTTAATACATCATAATGCGAAAAATATTTTAATTTCTTGCTATTTTTTTATCTGAGTCCCAGCGTTTCAAGATTAGATAAAAATGCAGTTTATTTCTTAGTTGAGGAATTTGGTATTACATTTTTTAAATTATCGGCGAAATTTTGAACAAATAATTTCATAAGCTTCAAAACTAGAATGTTTTTACGTTATTTTTCTTATTATTTTTAAACCAAAAAAAAATATATATTTCTTCCAATTTTCAAAATATTTTTGGCTTTTAACTGATATATTTTTTATTCCATCTATAATGTTTTTTTTTTTTTTTTTTTTTTTTTTTACAATTTATTATACACAAAATTTCAAAAAGTATAAGCATCTTAAAATCTTCAAAAATTCATCCTAAATGTAATCATTGACATTAAATAAAATTTTTATTAAAATAAAACGCAGTTTCTAAAAAAAGAAGAAAAAAAAAAAGCTGATAATTTGGCAAAATCGAACAATTTCCCCACCATTCATTCTATGATCAAACGATATTCGAAACAATCGTATCACTTAAAAATTATCTTCACATATTCGTAAAAATGAGTCATTTCCCAGGTGATAAGTCTCCAATATACTTCTGGTTACTATAATCACTTCTATTTGTGTCGCGCTGAAGATAAAATATGAAAGGAAAAAAAATTATCTTATCTTCTATGTACTTTTCGCGTTATCAAAATGCGCGGAGGACTGATTTGCTAAGAATTATTTCTTATCCACGTTCCGATAGCTCGCGTGTAGTAAGAAAAATTTTCCCTTTCATTCATTCACAAACTGCTTGCTTCATTCATGTTTCACCTGTTATTACAGATGCTTGAAAGAATTTCTTAATCTCTCGTGTGCCTTTACTTTTTTTTCGCTTCCCTTTTTACGTTGTATTAATATCTTACGAAGCATGTTTCGGAGGACGTAAACAATGGATTGCGGAAAGTTAGAACAGAATATCTATCTATTGATATGCAGTGACGCAATAAACGTGAAAAAGAAGCAATTAGAATAAGAAATACGATACATGATTCTTATTTCTTACTGAACAACTCCTTTGTGGTATAGTTTTTCGGAGAATGGCGCAATTTTTCATGCGATTCTGACTTTTCTTTAATTAAATCTTATTCTATAAATATTTTACGGCTTGGTGTAACTGTAAATATAAACAACGAATGAAGACACAAGAAAGAATTTCTTTTCAAGGAAAAAAAAAGTACATAAAAAAGTGACTGTTTTGAATTGCAGCAAGTGTCTGACATTTCCTCTTTAGCTTGTAGAAGCCTATACAAACTCAAGGTTGTTTTCAAAACATTTATAAAATTGTGCGTAGTGTTGAAATGTTTTTATTAGCAATGCTTTTACTTTAGTCATTGACAATAACCATCGACTGTTCAACGGAAGTTGCAATGAGTATAACGTCCAATGAAATAATTTTAAATATGACCCTAATTTATTTTAAAGTAATTGACGCGTTTGTACAGATGTTTAAAACACCAACAATCTGCATTTTGTGCAGATGTTAAAAACACCAACAACCTGTCTTCTTTGTAATGACAAATTCTTCAACTTAAATAACAGTTTTTGGAATTCTTAGAAGTTTTCTACCAATTAGAGACAAATAAACAGTGGAACCCCCATGCATTGAACTTGCTTTCTTAAAAAATTTTGTTTATATAAAAAAATGTTAGATGTTGAAAAGAATCTTTTCAAAAGAATTTTGAGTACGAACAAGTGTTTTGATTCATATAATTTTTAAAAGCTGCCTAATTCAGGATCTTAGACAACTTACAGTCATTATAACCTGGTATAATTCTGTGCATTTATTTTAGAATTACACAAAGAGAATATATGAGATAAAAAACAAACCACTGCTCCGGCACAATTATATAGAATAGTTACATAAGAGTTGTGTTCCGTGTCAACTGAGATACTAGCTCAAAATACAATGGATTTGTATAAAAAAATATAAAAAGATAAATTGTCCTTCGGTGAATTATTCATATAAAAATGTTTATAGGTTGGAATAATATCTTCAAATTATGCTTAAGTAATGCGACATACATGATGAAAACATCATTCAAAACACTCTACTGAGCATACCCATTTTTCGTATAATTTTTCCCACTTACTTAAATTAATTAATAAGAATAATGCCGAATATACTTTACAATAATACTTTTCATTTTTTTTATTTATTGAATTTATTTTTAAGAGACTTGTGATGATATTTTTTATTTGTGATATATAACTAAGCATAAATTTTAGGAATAAAAAAGGTAGATGAATTAAGCCTAAAGCACTATCATGCCTTCGATTAGTAGTTTGAACCTTCTTTAGTAGCTTTCTTTTTATTTATTTGTTGTTATTATTATTAAAAGATGTGTGCATCTAAACGAAATTTTATCCGTTTAATAATATCTGAAACCTTATTGTCTAAAATTAACTAACGGATGTTGCAGTAGAAAATCTCGTGCACATTAACAGAGTGCTTAAGAATAAAAAAAAATTATTTAAAGCACTTTGAGTGTATATAAATTGTAATGGTAAAAGTTTTGTCCCCTGCACTGAGATCTCTATACATAAAGTTCATGGACACTCAAACCAAAACTAATCATTAAAATCGGATTGAAACAAATATGCAATAGTTTAACAGAAAAAAAAATGCAATGGCAAATGCAAAATAAAAAATAATGCGGAAAGAAAATATTTCTAATAATCTCCAACTAAAATGAGAATACTATAAATCAGCATAAATATAAATAAAATGATAAAAATTGCAGACCTCAATCCATTGATTTAATGCTACAATCCAGCTTTAAAAAAAAAGAAAGAAAGAAGAAGAAGAAATATGAAGTGTACATTTCATAACTAATTATTATTCTTATTGAGGAATATTTCCACAGCGATAAATAAATTGAAACAAAACAAAAAAACTGTCCGAGTTTATTGATGTCAAAACAGAAGTAAAGACTTGCAAATTCGACAATGGGGAAGAACAAAGGGGCCAAAATACAGATATCAGAGTTACAGATTTCTTTGGATTTTTCTATTATAAATGTGCTCTCAGCCAATATTCTAAAATCATGTCAGTGATTTTCTTAAATATAAACCATAAATCTGGCTTCCTGGGTTTATAAGAAGGGGAGAAATTCTTGCAGTAGAATTTCTATTCACAAATCCAACGTAAAGACATTGAAGGCAGATTTGAAGTGAAATGAAGAAGACACACGACTGGGATGTAAAATAAAGGGTTGATAATGCAGTAGATTTACCGTGACAGGAAAACGAGACTGCACTGGATTTATCATTATCTGCAAGATGATTATCTCGGTAAATAAAAAACGCTGATAAAGACAGAAAACTCAATGACGATTCGAAATCTCGAGGAACGAAAACCAGACTAATAATATAACGATTGAATCAAAAGTTTCATTGACATTTCATTTAACTGGGATAGTAGCAAATGCTTTTTTAAATAAGTTCTTTTTTTAAGTTCACACTGAATCGATGGCACTGCATGTTTTTTAATATTCAAGCTTTTTAACAAACCTTGACATCTAATAATTTTTTTTTTTTTTGCTCGTTGAAGAACAAGAAATAGTAACACGAGACTCATCCCCACCTTGCCTTGGCATCCATTGTGGTATGAATGATTATCATTATGACAGGAGGGGGTGAGAAATTGAAATTAGAATCCTAAGGCCATCACTAGGCCTAAAAAGGAAATGCTTCTCGCCTTTAGAGTGGAGATAACTCAACCCGAAACATTAATATGGAAACAGAGAAAACAAGAACCTGCTTACTTTTTCGGTAGTTTCTCATCTCAGCGTCCCCCCCCCCCACGAATACGAATAAATATGTTTTTCGTCAAAGAGATTTGTGAATCTTGCCAAAATGCCAAAGAAAGTTTTTCATGCTTTTGAGAAAAATTGTTTTGCTAGGCCATCCTTTTAACACAAACATCATATACTTACTGAAATATCTAACGTACCAAAGTCTTTCATAGCGTGTTTTTACAGCAAGAAAAACAATTCTGTCAACTCTGTGAGGAATTTTCACTACAGAAAGGAGAACAAGCGAAACCAAAAGACAATGTGATGAAAAGAATATCATGATAAAAAAAAGGTTAAGTAAAAAAAAATTTATAGTTTGTAATTTTGTTTTATATAGAATACGATTAATTGAAGCGCAGCCATTTGACTGCATATAAATATTCTAATCCCAATACGTCCTGATTGCACTAAATTGACAGCGATTATAAGATATTAATACTCAAATTAATACACTGAATGATAAAAAAGTGCATAGTATTAACCAAAGTCAAATAAAGATGATAAGTATAAAGGAGTATAAACGAGAGCAGAAATATGTAGACTTTTATTCAACATTATTTGCTTTTAAACTACACAAGAATTCTAAAATTACTATTTTAATTATTCTTTAACAGGTAATACAGTGAACAAAGTAGTTGTAGTTATAAAAGTTCTTCGGATTAGAATGCATTTATTACATTATAATAATTATAAAAACTACGTAAAACAAAATGGTACTTCTAAACTGTCCGAATATGATCCGCAGGCTATAGTTTGCTCATCACTAGACTAAGATTGGAAAGAATGCATATTTTCACAACCCCTAAAAGGCATTTTCCCAATCATTTTATTATTCTCTTTTCTCAGGAAGTAGTTGCTTTTCAAAGATCAGAACTTAATACTCAGATCAGAGGATCATTGTGCTACAGTCATTATAATGATCAGTGGAGCATTTTCAACTAGGCAACTCCCTAGGGCGGCTAGATTGTGATAAGACTTCAAACAGGTTGATCATTTTTTTTTTATTTTCATAGCTGTTAAATAAATAAGTTTCTAAAAAAAATTACGAATTCTGTGACGATGAAACGTTAGGAAAATATTACCATTTCATAAAGTGTGATTGGGGAAATTTCTATACGTTTAATTGGAATCTTGGAATATTTTCAAAAGCGAAGATATACTTCAATAATATCATCAACGAACTAACCTTGAGTCATAAAAGATAAATAAAGACAACATATTTACAAAATTAATAAAGTGAAGAAAAAAAACTAAAATAAATTATTAATATGTTAATAATGTGCTGAAACTTGAAACTAAATTTTCCAATTTATTAAAAGAAGGAATCTCATGATGTATATTTTCTAGGGCCGCAATATACTTAAATCTCCCTTTAGTAACGACGTAGCAATTTCATCTGTTTATGTGATTTCACACTAAGAACTAAAATGACAGATGAGTCATCACAAATAAATATGATTGATCTCTGAGACTTGTAAAAGATATATTATTCTTAACTGGATTCGCCATAAACTTCACTAATTCGAATTCTCTCATTTTTATTATTCATGGATTATGATCATCATACTATGACCAATTTATATGAAACAGTTTGATGGAAAAATAGGAAACTATTAACAGCAAAATATATAATTTATATATATATTGTTTACCATTTTTTTTTCTATTGGATATTTTTGACAAACTATGTTACATAGTTTAAAATTTTTTCTGAATTTTTAATTTAATTTATTTTGAAATTTGTAATAAATTCCAAAATTTATATATTCTTAAAAATATTATGCATTATGAATCTTTCATTTTATTTATTTCTTAGTTAATTAATTTTTAAATTTATAATATATTCCAAAATTTACATTTCTTTAAAAATATAATGCTATGAAATTCCTGAACATGTTTTACAAACGTCATCGCGGTTAGAAGTTACTTGGTTTGGAATGTGATATGACACCTCTACATGCTTGCAAAACGTTACAGTGAACCATAAAAAAATATCATCTATCAAAGAAATATGTGCGAGCATAATATTTATGACCATGAACACGTAAACAGTTTGTTCGAATACAGCAGAAGGAATTCTTACACGAAAGCGCAACAACTATTAACATAAATAACTTCAAAAATGAATTCTAGAAGAATATTTTCCTCTGGAACTCCCGCCCAGGAATTCTTTCACGTCCTCGATAATCGAAAAACTCCAGGAATCAGAAAGCTCTGCTTGCAAACTTGCTGAATGTCTGCAAAACAAAGAAGTGAGCAAACAAGAAAATGAAACTGGTGGGGGAAAAAAATAACGTCGTTTCCCTGGCAACGGTGTGGCCTCCTTTCTCCAAGCCACGCCCCTTCGCCTATCGATTGACAGGAAGACGGAACAGTAAAGACTGGATTATCGCGCAAGCCTGCAGTCACAGACATCTGCTACGGAAAAAAGAAATTATGAAATTATAAGATTCTTTTGAACCATAATTGATACAAATTTGTCTAATTATCATTTATTGATTTGTGGCATGTTGAAATCCTTCTAATCAATCTGAATTTGTTGTTTGACACAATTTTAACAATGATTAAAACTCAACTACGATAGAAATACTAAAATTCAGAGTGAAAGAGAATAATAAATGTCATATATGTACGGTAGGGAAAATGTATTTATACTTATTATAATCTAATAAATTTCATACCATGTATGCGTACATATTTAAAATTAAAACTGCTTATATAAATACCTTCACTGTATTTACGGAGTCTGCGCGTTGCTCCAGTATTTACTGGCGTAAACTTCTTGTATCGATTGTGCGCGTGAATGAGAGCTCGAATGTATGAATGGAGCGACGTTCTCTATTCATACTACGCAATGTTGTAGATGATTTGGTTGAAAACAGAACGGGTTCGACTCGTCATTCAAAATCAGCTCTAGTTATTTTTATTTTTAGAATGCACATAATAATAGAATTCCAACTTCAAATCAGGGGATGGCGTGACTAGAGAGTAGGAGAAGAAGGAAATTGAAAGCTGAGTTTTCGAATAGAAGAAAAAGAAACGCCATGTTTTGGCTAATGAAACGTTAATTTATAATCGGCGTTGTTCTTAAAGGCTCATCTGAGTGAAGATAAAGCGAAGTTAAAAATTCAAAGGGGGGAGGGTAAATAATGATTGAACATTTAAACTAAGTAGTTTTTTTTTAATAATAAATATTACGATGAACTGAAATAACCGCATATTTATTGTTGCATTAACTTCAAGACCAATAGTTTCAGTAGTTTTCGTATAAAAAGGTTCTAAAATTTAATTTTAGGATAATTTGAAATAAAACTGGCAAAAATATTACAAAACTTTTTTCAATACATTCTATAAAATCAAATATCTAATTTTAGCAAGATTGTTGACGAACAAATTTCCATGAACTATCAAAGTGTTCAAGTGAATTTGAAACATGACAAAAAAGAAAAAGAACCCAGAGAATTATTTTTCGAAATTTAAATTATTCTTGATTTTAATTTAAACATGTTGGACTATATGGTATATTAATAAATCAAATGAAAGCAGAAAATTAGACTATTCTGAAAATGCAGCAAAAAATATTGTCCCCAGATAGCTGTCTATTTTGTTTATTTATTAGTTTAGCCTTGAATACTACCTTGAATACCTTGGTACAAATCGGACAGATTTTGAGATTATCAGTAACAGAAGAGGAAGCTGTGATTGATAGCATTTACCCTAAATTACTTTCTAGGTATCTTAGGTCCACAGACAAAATTCCATAATATTAAGCCACTTTTGTTTTGAAACGTAGTTTGATCTAAAGAAAGCGAATGTAAGTTTCGTAAGTAAATATATAATTTATTTTTTCATTGGCGGATTGATATGCTCATTCGAAGAATTATGGAATTCTTATCAGTAACAGAACAGAAAGTTGTAAGCAATAGCATTAACTCTAAATTATTAAAAAAAAAAAATTCTAAGCGACTTAGGTCCACAAAGATAGAATTCCATAAAATTAAGTTACTTTCGTTTTTGAAACGCAGTTTAATCCGAAGAAAGCGAATATTAATTTTATAATTAAATACATCATTTATTTTTTCGAATATGAAAATCAAGTTTAGAACAATTTCACTTGGCGTATTAATACTCTATTTGTCAGTTGTTATTAAAATTCACCTTGATGTTCTATTTATTATTTCATTTGTTGCCGAGAGACTTCGTTACAAATAATTCTATAGTTTTTAGGTAATCTTATATATCTTCAAATAAACCATCTTATAAATGCCATATTGCTATGTTTAAAGAAACAAATTAATTAATTATTTTTCATTTATTCGCTTCGTTTGCTTTCTCTTTTATTGTTTATATTTTTGTAAATCAGGTTATTTTTTACTTTGTTCTATTTTTTTTATAAATTTAATACATAGATAATGTGATTAAATATTCTAAATATATTTCCTTAAAATATTTGTAAAAATTTGCCCAAATCCAGTTTCATAAATCCCGTCTAATACAACACTATTCTTTCTTTTTTTCCCTTCTCATACATCGGAACTTCCAACGACTCAGATTCCGAAATAATTTATTACTATACTTCTTCTTCAGCATCTTCGCCCAATCACATCGAAAGGGGAAGATGAATGAATGAAAGGAGTGGGTGGCGGTAGTAGTAGTAGCGGCGGGTTGTCCTTTACACCCACGCATACCATTGACGATACTGCTGCAGTGACCGACCCCCTTTGCTTTCCCCCCTTGTTGCGGTACAACGCTGCGTCGAGCTGCATAGACAGAAACAGAAATTGCCAAACGATTATTATCTGTTGAAAAGTTTCTGAACAAATATCTTATTTCACCAATCAGTATAAGATTTAATATAGTAAGAGTACAATTCATTGAACGAAATCTAATATTCTCTTTAGTCCAAATTATAGACTTCTTGTAGGAAATAATTAGAAATTCGATATTAATTAGAACAAGGAGTTCGGTTGGGTTCATATTTTCGAATGTCGAAACTAAACGACATTCTTGACGTATTTACTCCTGGAATTTAATTATGAGTATTCCGAATTATATATATATTAAATTTCGCTTTTCATTTAGAGATAATATTTTGTTTCTCGTTAACTGACTTATTTCAACCCGATTATAAAAGAAAAAAAAAATTAATGTTTTAGAACACATTTGAAGTTAATAGAAAACTAATGAGAATTTTCTAACTTAATGAATGGTTTTCCGGATAAATAAATTGAATTACAATTATTTAATAATTAATTAATTAAAACAAACAATTACATAAACATATCTACCGAGATGCATATAGTAGAAAGCTTAAAAGATAATTTAATAAAATATCCGGATCATTATTAGAACGATAAATGTTAGTATAAAGATTTTTCAACCAATTAGATTTTTTATGAAAAAAAATTAATTCTATTAAATTATTTTGTTTAAAATTAAGCTATTCTAAGAATTGGATGAATATTTCTATGTATAAAAACATATGTAATTGATCAAAATAAGGAATCTGATTTAAATTCTCAGAGAATGGAGGGGATTATATTATTTTCATTTATATGAAAATGATATAATTCCTGCCATTAAAAAAAAAGAACATTTCTGAAAGATTCATAGTCAGTTATTTATTCGTTTTGCAAGGAATTACTTTCCTCAAACTTCACAAGAATATGACAACAAAAAGAAATGTAATTGAAATTCTTAAATGTACCAAACATTTCCTAAAAAAATTAATAAAATTACCATTTTTTTAATTAAAAAAAACTAATCGATCAATCAAATGAGAAATTTGACGTTGTGTACAGAAATTTGAATGCCAAATAAAATCAATTAAATGGTTTGAGTTGGTATAAGGACATCAAAGATTGATAAACGTTTTTAGAATTTTTATTTCATCATTGAAAAATGATCATAATAAAGATGATGCATCTAGTGCTATGAAATAAGCAAAACTTTAAAATAAATGTCAATTTGCATAAAAAGAAATATTACCAGAAGCTGCTTTCTCTGAATTATCAAATATTGCTTAGTAATGCTCCCATTTAAGTTTATTAATCTGAAATATTTTTAAATCTTTAATTCATATTTTCATTACATTACATTAATATTATTCATATTACATTAATACTCCATATATACATTAATACTCCATATATACATTAATTCTATTCAAATCTCTAATTCATATATTCTTAATTCAAATTCAAACTGTCAATTTGAAATTCTAAATATTGAAAAAAAAATAGATTGGTCTCATGAATTTTCCTATCACTTTTTAAATCCTCTACTTAAGATCAAAGCATTTTCGCTAAACAAATGCATTCTGCAAAAGAAAAATTTGAATTTTTTTATATTTTTGTAATTTGGTTTCAAACCCGTATTATACTTATATTTCTAAGCTAAAGTTTTTAAATACTTATATTTCTAAG
>JAPMOR010048551.1:199007-235823 GCA_026543865.1 Argiope aurantia | reverse complement strand
ATACTTATATTTCTAAGCTAAAGTTTTTAAATACTTATATTTCTAAGCTAAAGCTATTTTCAAACAAT
Source organism: Argiope aurantia (assembly GCA_026543865.1). NCBI lineage: Eukaryota > Metazoa > Arthropoda > Arachnida > Araneae > Araneidae > Argiope > Argiope aurantia. The sequence goes on along the minus strand of JAPMOR010048551.1, from coordinate 235,755 downwards.
TATTGCACTCCGTCCTTTTCATGATTATGTTACAAGATAACAAGGGGGATCTTATTTTCCCTTTAAGATAATGTTTTCGAAGTACTAGCTTGTTAGATAATTTATTTGAAATATTTTGTCAGGGAATTTCAACAGCATTTCAAAATTCTAATTTCAGAACTAGAGAATATATTTTCCTGCTGAACCACTGTGACATGACGTCACAGTGATAAGTCAATATAACTGCGCATCTTATTTAATATTTTATTTCTTGTTTTTTAATATCACAATCATTTACTCTCCAAAAAGATTCGCAATGAAATCTGAAATAAAAAATTCTGCTCACATTTAATGCACTCCAAACTTATGACGTGCATGAGCATAAATTGATTCCATGTTCTTGCTTCATTGATGTTCTTCTATATTCTTTAATACTATTTATTGTGATTTTCTTTTTGAATTTTCTTGAAGGAATAAAATAAAATAATAAAAAAATCAATAAAATAAAATAGCAGACGAATCTTCATTTCTTTATCAGAACAAAAAAAACTCCTCATTTTTTTTTTATATTCGTAGGTTTGATTTTTTAAATAAGATGGCTTTTAAATAAACGGAATATTAAAAACGCAGCTCAAAGAAAATTATTTATGCCTTCTTAAAAATTAAAAACCAAATTTCTGAATTCCAGATAAATCATTAAATTTATAATTGTACCTAGAAATAGATTCGCAGAAGATTATATTGATCATAAAGGCAGAAAAAGTATATAGTATTTTTTGTTCCTCTTACAGTATATTATTTATTCACTGTAAGTTTTAGGATTAAAAATCAGGAATAAAATGGTTTTTCTTCTGATTTTCTCAGAAATTGATTTCAAAATTTCCATTTGTTTTTTTCCTACAATAGATATCTAACATTAACAATATCTTCATCATTAAAATACGACTTTGAAGTTTACGAATTAATTTAACCCCAAATGCGAATTGCTATGTATTAACAATTAATGTTGCGAGAGTTCCAAATAATTTTGAAAATTTAAAAGGGAACAAATGTTTTAAATTTAGTTTTCAGTCGCTGTAATTGCTTTCTAGAAGTAATACAAATTGAAATTTCTGAGATTCTCTGTTCATTAAGTTCTTTGATGTTTTACAGGAAAAAAGTTTTTAATTTTGTGTTCGTTTTCTAAAGGAAAGAAAGCATTTCACGGAATCCGTATGACTGCATGAAAAAGAAAACAAGCAAGTGAATACAATAGTATGTGATGTAAATTATAGCATTTGATTGTTCTTCAATATGACGATGCAATTTTACAGAACAAATCAAGTTGAACGTTGAAAAAAGATTTATTATTAATAATAACAATTTTAAAAGTCTTGCTTTATTTTCATGTAATATTTTTTTGTAAAAAGGAGAGCAAAATGTTCTTTTATTAAAAAAAGAATTTTATAAAACTTTAACGTTTGTTTTTGACGATAAATTTATCGTTTGCTTTATAACAGATGGATTATCAATATTGATTATTCATCTGTTATATGAAAACTATAATTAGAATTAGTCACTTGATTAAATTCTTTAATTTATTACACTAAGAACAAAAGTAATCTATTATTTATTGTCATTCTCAGAGGAAAAGGCATGTTTAAAGAATTCTGATAATTGTCTAAAAATAAATCAAGTTACTAAAACATCTGATGCTATGAAAATAATGATGTTTGTTCTTTTTTTTTCCAAGCACTTATACGTCACCATGAATACAGCAAAAAAGATGACATTCAAAAAAGAAAATTAAGAATTTTGTAAATCGATCAACATAAGGAAAGAAAGATTTCTACCACGCGATTGCGTGATCACAATATTAACTGAAAGCTCCGTTTTACGATTCGTTATAAATTGCAAAAGTAATGGAGACGTTGCATTTTCCTGGTATTTTAATCCAGTTCATGTTTAAGAAAATGAGCAATTTTGATCGATATGTTTCATCCAAATATTTTTTGTAGTATATTCCACAGTTTATTTAGAAACTATGACAAAACTGCTTTATACATTTTTATCTTTTGCACGGAATAAATTAACCACAGAATTTAAATTTGTATCTATAGTCATGAAGTCTCTTTTTATAAAACTTGATAAATGTTTTATACATGTTTCTTTAAATAATGTCAAACATAAAATATTTAACAAAAACGTTTGTTTCATCATAAAGTTCGATTAATTGATGCCTCATCTTGTTCTTACTTGTTTAGTTTTATTTAAAACCAAATATTTTAATAATAAAACTAAGTTTATATAGAACAATTAATAATTGGAGACTTTCACCAAGTATATATTTCAATGTATTAATTTTCAATTTAATTTAAAGAATGGATTTCATAAATTTTCCTTAAATGCAAAATTTAAAAAAAATATTTTTAGAAGCTAAAATTAAATTTCGAAAAATATTTTTTGTTTCCCTTCTTTTTATTTAAAAAATCGATAGAAAATTATTTAAAGAAACATGTATCGTTTTTTTTTAAATATAGCAATATATGAAAAAATAAAGATTATTTTCGAATTCCTTGCATTATCTCAAATAATAATAAAAGTAATCAAAACAAAAAAAAATCTCAATGACAGTTTCTTGACTTTAGAATAAAACTAATGGATAAAATATGCTCTCTTGAAAATTCTTTAGGAATTTGGGAACACGTTTTGACTGCTGGTTAAGGCAAAAAGAGGAAATACGGAAAGCATTTGGTTTAACCACGTAAGTAAATATTTAATCATTCTATAAATAGGCCAGTGGGCAATAGAATCTTATTTATATGTTAATAGATAATCTTAGCTATTAACATATAGATGGGATTGTAAAGAAAATTCTTATATGTACTTTTTCAAAATCGAATACTACAATATTTAATAATATTTCATATAATGAAAATAGAATTGGGTTCAATTTCACAATAAAACACTTCTTGAAATTATGAAATCGAAATCATCAAAATTTTACTGGTTCCCAATTTCAAATCAGCAACCAATTAATGTCAGTATAAAATGCAACATTTCAAAACATCACATTTAATCATGATCGTTATTTATGAGGTTTCAGTTCAAAAATGGATAATTCAATTAAAAACAAAAGAAATTTCGAAAAACCAATTCTTTCAAGAAAGTTAAACCTACGGTTTCTATGTGAAATTTAATAAAGTTTAATTCTTCAACTTCGGAAGCCTCTTGGCCATTTTGTTGTTTTCTACGGCAGATTTGTGACAGATTTTGTCTATCGGTTTATGTATATATTTTTTGCCTAGATACATTTTGCCTCTTTTCGAAAGTTCTGATATGTCTTTGATATGCCATATATTCTATATTAAAATAAATAAATTTTAAAAAGGATGTTAAATGGAAGTTCAAATTTGTATTAAACAGTTGAATGTACAATATTTTGACAACTAAAGGTAAAATACACACATTAAAATTGTTTCTTTTTTTACTATTTAATTTAATTTTGACTCAAATTTTAGGGTGTTTACATGTCCTTTTAAAGAATTCAATTGAGCTCATTAAATAAGACTTTATTTCATTTAATTTTTATTGTATTTTTATTTATTTTATTGAATCTATTAATAACTAAAAAAGGTATTATTTAATGATACGTTATGTAAGTCAATAAGAATAATCAGTCTTTAACGAATTCTTTCAGCAAATTATTTTTAATTGATTATTGTTTACGCCATGCCTCTTGAAATTTTATTGCTTATAAATTTAGGGAATAGGAAGAAACCTTACCCGAATTTGGTAGCCATACTATTTTAATACCCGCCACCATTTAAAGTTCAGATTAATTGTTTTATAAGTCTAACTTTAAACAGAAGGTTCTGGAATTAAAAATCTTAATGTATTATATAAAGCAGAATTCAATTTCTATTTGAGTAAAATTCTATTATAAAATATTATCATAAGTATTATAATTTCTAGCATTCTATTTTGGGAGATACATTGTAAAACAAGATGTCTTCTACTTTTATACATTTTCTCCCTTTTACTCTAGTTACGACTTACTTTTTACGCATGTCAACGAAATAATCTATCTTTCGATTTAAACGTTCCATACTCAATGAACATGTTACACACACACACACATGCAAGAAAACTCGATTTTGTGAACTGGATATTTTTAAATTTCAAATAAAACATCTTTAACTAATTTAAAAATAATGAATAACATGTGATAAAACATATTTGGAGATTAAAGTAGTAGTTTGGTTTGGTTATATTAACGTCCCGTTTGAAGCAACACTAGGGCTATTTTGGGACGGACCTCGTAATTTTGAACCGCGGTCAGATGACGAGGACGATACCTGAGCTGGCACTCCCCTCTCCACACCTGACCACAACAGCGTTAGGACTTTTGGTCATGACGGATTTAACGTGCAACAGACCCCCTTACACGACGGTTCTTCGGTGGAATCGGGTCACGAACCTGCAACTCTCCGGTTCCTACGCCGAAACCTTACCACCAGGACACCGCGGCCCCTTAAAGTAGTTGTTATCACTTGCGGAAATACCAAAAGATTTACTTTTTTTACAAGGTTCCACGAATTTTAAAGGTTAAAAAAATTACTGAATACTCTTGTGTTCGAAAGTGGATTTTATAATTAATTTTAAAGTTTAGCAAAACAAGTAAAAAATGTGCATTTTTTAAATTCAATATAAAATTATACTGAAATGAATATCAAAATACCAACAAGGGAACAACTAACAAAATATTAAAACATCGGTTGAAAACTAAAAAAAAAAAAAAAAAAGAACACAAAAATAAAACAGAATTTTGTTAATTTTGTGCTTATGAAAGTGGAATAAGTCAAATGAAATTGCAGTTACAGATTAAAGGCTTAACTTACGAAGTTAAAAAATCGACGAGTATTAAATAAAACATTTAACATATAAAGTTTTTAAAATTCGAAAACATTTTCGCATCCATTAAAATTCTTTTTGTTTCCGGTCTTCAAAATATAATCCTTTTCAAATATAAAACCCTAGTTACAAAAAATTAATTAATAATGTAATGATTAATTTATAATTTACTAAATTAGTTTACTTTCATTCTCTTAAATAACAACTATATTTGAAAGTAATGATTTATTAAAAATTATTTTCTTTTTCCGTATAAAAGGGAAATTAATTGAATTTTAACTAATATTAGTGTAGTTTTTATTTATTTCAGATGCTATTACATTCTTAAATAGAAATTTCAATAACTACTGTAATTTTTTATAAACAACGAAAAAAAATTCTTGTGATAAATTAATTAGATGCAATATATATATATATATATATATTGCATCTATAGTTTGACTTTTTTATTTCCTATTCTAAAAATATCAACAATAATAAACATCATTTTGTTTTATTATAAAAGTTCTTTTTCTTGAATCTCTGCTTGTCAGTTTCTTTTTTTATGCATTACTTTCCAATACTAGATTTAATTTAGGATTGAATTTATATCGGAATATGTTAATTTAAATCAATTTTAGGTATTGTATTTTGTAATTTTCAGATTAGAAAGTTTGTGGATGAGTTCATTACAATAAAAGGTCAGCTAGAATTTATTTTAGAGAATTTAAAATAATTAAATAATTATGGTTAATAATATTAAAATTATCAAATAATTAAATATATAATAAAAATAGTTTTATAATGAATACACGAGTCAGGATTACAGATCTCTTAATAATTTTAGAGCATAACAAATATAAAATTGAAGTCACCTGATATAATTTTATAAATTGATAGAAAGGTTTAAATAACAGATTGTAAATTATTCAAATTTTACTTTATCTCTTTTAATCAAATTACTTTTTGCTAGTAGAACATGTTAAAATATCATGAATATAAATGAATTTGCTTTTGAGAAAATATTTCCAATTTATGCCATTAAGAAGAAATTAATCAAGGAATTTAACGTAATACATTTTACAATTTTTACATATAATAAATAAAAAAACAAAGTTGAAAAAAATGAGTACATAAATTTTCAAAAATATATTACAACGATTTAAAATGAAATTATGAGCATATGTAATAATTATTCACTTTCTTTATACATTTCTAAAATATTTTAATAACATCTAAGATTAAAAAGAATATGCGTTAATTATTTAGAAATTACTTGTTAAGATATTTAAAATAAAATTGAAAAACTTTAGAAGTAAATGATAAAAAGAATATATGTAAGTAATTTTAAAACGTGATACTTTTACATTTTTATACTTCAATATTTTCCACATAATTTTCCAATATTTTTGAAATATTTTAATTGTATATTAGACGGTAATGTTGATGTTATTTACCAATTAAAATTTTTTTTGGCATTTATTAAATATTTTATTTTTATAAATAAACTTCCAATTCAAATTGGATGCCACATTTATTTTTTAAAAACTAATGATTACATTAAAAAATTAAATATTATTATTTGAAGCTTATCGGTTTGTAATATTTAAAGATAATACAAATTTATAGCTACCTATGTTTTTGGAATAAAATGAAAATAATCAGCAAATAATTTAAATTATTGACATTAGTATGCATACTAATGTCAATAAATTGAAGAAACTATGTAGTAAATTGTATATAGCTGCATTATAAATTATATCTATATATGTAAGCATTTTTTTGAAGCAGTAACAGAGTCGTGGCCGAAGTCGAGAGAAGAGTCTTTGAATTTTTAACTTCGTTTTATTTCCATCCTGGGAGGCATGATTTTTTGCACAAGAAAAAGCGACGAGCACAACACAGAACGATACAGCACGAAATGAGGAAAAGCTGATGAAAATTTTTATCCTTGTGAATATATACTGTGAGATTTTAATAGGGATTTCCATCACGTCTCAATCACAAGTAAGGGAATCATAGGGATCTTTTAAAAGAAGGTGCTTAGCTGGACAGTATTTTATCCCTTCACTCGGAGTGTGGGAACCGCTGACTAAAGCATTTTCACGGACCTTTTGTTGCATTAATTACATAGAAAAAGTGGAAAGGGATCAGGAAATAAGAGAATATTTTAGAATGAAGTTAATATGGGCTGAAACGATAAAACTTTGGGAATTTATTTGGATTTGAATTAGAGTTTAAAATATCGTTACATATATATATATATATATATATATAAATTAAATATGGATTTAAATTTATGTAAAACTTAAATTTAACAGCATTTCTTCCATAAATAATGTCACAAAAAAATTTGGGGAAAAAAATTCAACTCAAAATAAAATATTTTGAGTTGTCAGTGAATTTCACTTGCACATGCAATATTTTTAGCTATTTATGGGTTTGTCAAAATTAGAAAACGCATTATCATTATTATTTTGGTACATGAAGTACCTTAATTGAGTAAAAATCATCTCCTGATTTTGATGAATTGTGACTTCCAGATGTTTTCCTGAGTTAATAATGAAATAAAAGAATAAACATTTACAGTATTACTCCTTATGCCTGCCTGTCAGATTCTTTTTTATATGTATATTACTCCACATGAAAGCTATAACTCGAAAACGCAATGAGTGAAATGCATGACATTTAATACGTAGCACTTGAACCAAAATTAAGACCAGTTTCTTCTCTAAAAGAAATTAACTTTCTCAAGTATTTATTCGAACTCCGCTTTTAAAATAAACTATTCAAATATCTATATTTACAAAGATTTTTAACAAGCTTAGGTTATCTGAAATTTCCAACATGTGTGATGCGGCGTCTCTGATAATAAAATGTTCAAAACCTTCTTCAGAGAATACCGTTGTACAAAATTTGAATCGCAATTACTGCTTGGGTAATAGATTCTTTTTTATAAAGGATTTTTCAAAATTTTCGTTAGATTTTTAATTAAAAAATTAATATAGAATTTTAATTAGAAAATTAATCTAATTTTAAGTGCGTTTTTTCAATAATATTATTTTCTAAAAGCCATTTTTACACCACTAAAAAAAGCCGGACTGGAGGGTTCTCGGATCGAAACTTGATCTAACTGAGAATCGCCATGCACGCATATCTTTCAGGACTAAGCACCTCAGCGCTGGTGAGCTATTGAAGCAAGGAATGAGAGACCGTCGTTTAATCTAAGCGACCGCAGTACAGAAGAACGTTTAATTCCATTCCTCAAAGTAGCCCTCACGTTACTTCAAAAATGCCTTAAATATAGAAAACCAAAATAAGTAACTCTAAAATTCATGAAATAAGATTTTCTGTGATACTAGTTTTATTTCTGTGTAAGTATTTGCTCTTTTAATAAATTTTAAAGTTTATTTTACAACAATACTTTTTTTAGTTGTGATTACTAAATTATGCTCTTGTGCAGTGCATCGATAGTAGAGACAGTTTTTGCTTTCTTTTTATTGTTTATATAATTAAAAGCAAAATTTAAAGAAGAAATAAGATAAATGTGTCAAATCGGAAACATTATCATGTTATGATGTTTAGAATTACAGGTTCAAACTGCCTTTAAGTTAATTTATTTAAGTTGTGCGTCGCTGTTAACGTGAATTAAAATATTATTTATACATTATACTATTACATTTAGTTGCAAACAAGTTGCCACTAGTTTTCTATTTTATAGGATTCCTAGTTATTGAATATATTTTCCCATTTTGCTTATAAATACTATGAAACATAAAGATGAATTAATGGAAGAAAATGAGTTAAATAGTCGTTTTCTTTTTACTTTCTTATATCAATAGTATAGAGAAAGTATAATAATCGTCAAAAAATTCGAATTCGAAATTTTGACGAATATTCACGTTTTAGACTCTTTGATTCTGAAAAAAAAAAAACATTTTTAGAAAATATCCATCTGTCTGTGGTAAAGATGGCTCGAAAAGGTTTTGAGCAGAACAGCTGAAATTTGGTATGCGATCTTTACACCAAATTTGAGATAAATTTCCAGTAAAATCTATTCAGAAGTCCGTCTGCTCGATTGTTCGAATATAAGTTAAATCATTGCGGCTTTGAGTTATCGAGTTTACATTTTTCTGTAAGTACAGACCGATAGACAGTCTACCCTTAGATGGATTTATCTCAAAATTTGACAGGTGTTTTCATTACAGATGTTAATACCGCTTACAGAATTTTATCTATTTAGCTCTCTTCGTTGTTCAATTATTATGTTAAATATATCAAATTTGGTTAGGCATTTTCTGACTACAAGTGTAGTTTTGTGTCAAATTTTTGTTTCAATCGATTGTGAAAAATGCATCTAAAACACAAATTCGATTTTCGGATACTATTAACACATGCCAGGGATTAATCGCCAAATAACTTGTCAAGGTTGACACGATGTATTCGGTAAAAACTAAATTCACATCAAAAGTTAATATTTCTAACTATTGTACGCCGATGTCATGTAAGGGCCCCTGTGGCATGATACCTTTATGGAAGAGTGTGCGAGAAAGTTTTGAAGAGACCAACCCCGCTGGTTTGTTAATAAGACCTGGAAATATTTTGAACCTGAGAAATAGTGAATTCATTAACTACTAGAATTTACAATATCATCCATGTCTACATTATCATGACTAGAGGACAAAAAACATAAATTATTAATTAAAATCAGATGGAAATTATCATACATATATCATTGAATGGAGCGTCGCATTGTTGCTCAATGAAAATGGCCTGTCGCTTCAATCATCCCCCTGCTTCTAAAATGTTACGAGGAGCGGCAACTGTCACTGAGACGGACGTACGAGCTCCACGTGCTTCTCCTGTGGCAGTGCCACCCCATTCATTTCGCAAACAACATTTGGCCTTTGTTTCCGCCGGAAATGTACAAGGTAGAGCAATATTTATGCTCCCGAGTTATTTTGGGAGAGGAGAGCTCTGCTCTCACCTTGCACTTGGCTCGGCGGGGTTTTCACTCTCGTGCCGCAGCAGTTTTGCCTTGCGAAAGATAATTGCGGATTTCATCTCAATCGAATAACGTGATGTGTTATATTTCGAACTCATTTAACTAAATAGAACCTTTTGATAATAAATGAATAGAAAAGGACATCTTGAATATTTGAAAAAATTATGAACCAATTACTCGTTAAAAATGAATGACACTATACAAAAATAATTAATTAAATAATAGATTCAAAAATTTCTTGTTTTTTTTTTCTTTTAAATCTCTTTTGGAATATTACTTTTAATGTTTTTGATTATAAATTATTCGAATTATTTTAAACGAGCAATTCTTGTAAAAATCAAAATTTATTTCGTGTATCTCGGTAACTGCTCTAACGATTTGGATTAATTTTTATATTTAGATAAGCTTTTGCCTTTAAATTTATTTATAATGGTTTTCCTGAAAAAACGCGATTAGTGTCACACAATAAAAACCATTTTTTATATCTAAATATTGACATGTGGCTACACATGAACCTATATAAGGGTATCGGAGACGGAGTAGTGATTAAGACTCGGAACTCGCACGCATTTTTCTCATGTTTGATCCCGCGTTTGCAATTCAATTGGATTTCGCTTATAACTCTTATCGAGCTATAGGATAGGATTTTATTTGCAATTTTACATTAAAAAATGACTGTTGAATATAATAATGCAATTTTGGTATCTTTAGATAGTTCACTTTTAACTGCCCCTCCTTTTTAGTCTAATGGATGGTACCCATTTTACATCAAGAGTTAATCGTTGGTAAATTTTTAAGAAAAACATCATTTTTAATCAGAAATAGTGTCGATGAATGAAAAAATATTTAGTGTGCGATTTGGTTTTACGAAATAAAATCATCCATTTATGGTCGTCGTATGTTTCTACGTCGTTATGAGCGCAGTTCTCTTAATGTAAAGGCAACAAAGCAATGATATAAAAATCTGATTGTTCGCTTAATATAATTGTAATGATTTTTTTTTTCTTTTGGAGCTATGTCAAGTATAGAGTCTTTGCTCTGCTAGTTGCTAACTTTATAGTGCCGAAGTGTAGAATAAAATTTGTGTGTATATGTACCAATAAAAAAGCCATGTAAATAGTTTTCTGTGAATTGGATTCTGTGGGAGGTATTACCACTGGGTGCTCTGCTGTTGTTATTCCAAACAAAATATAAATGTTCGCCAGTTTCTCCAGGAAGGCAAACTTTTTCATATATTGGAGTAAGATTACCCCCTCAAGCGCTATCTTTTTTGATCGAAGCAGGGGTTCATTTAGCCATTTTACGGCCCCAGGAAATTAAATTAGTGGAAATATAAATAATTAATTTATATTTCAACACTTTTCTAACTTAATCAGGATGTCAATGACATTTTTTTTTATTTTAGTAATTTTTCTAAAATGAATGTGTTTTTATTTATTTATTTATTATGACTCGCGATTGTGGCGTGTACTCGTTTACTCGTAATATGATTTACGGAGACGCTCTGCGTCTACAAATATTTTAAAGTGTTCAAAATAAAAAACATAAAAATATGAGCAATTTATACGGGACAAAATATTTACATTACTCAAATATTTTATAATTCACAGTATTTTCATTCTTTAGAAATTTACTTAATTAGCAACTAAGCTAATAACATCTTTTAATTCAACCACCTGCACCCCTCCTACTGTCCAGTGTCCCTAGATATCTGCCTAGTCTGAAATACGTCACTGCTCCCAATAACTTTGACAACAGTATTTGAGTGAATCAGTAGCAGCGTATGCTTGGCTCTTCTTGGATTCATGGACTTGCACAGAAATGAGTGTCTAAATTGAAATTGAAAGACCATATTAAAGCGGTTATTTGTTACAAGTGAGACTTTCATATCGATTTTATCATGTAGTGTTAGAAGTGAGACTTTCTTATCGATTTTATCATGTAGTGTTAGAAGTGAGACTTTCATATCGATTCCATCATGTAGTTTTATCTTGCGTATAGAAACCATCTATGGTAGAATCGAGATTTTGCCACCAGGCAGCCACAACCAATTATATATTATTGATTCAAAGATTTATTACGAACCAATGGTTTGATTCACTCGTTTTTATTAATCGCGTTTGTAGTGAATAGCTTATAAGCCAGTTAACAGCAACGCTACACGAGCAATTGCTTTTGTATTGTGGTCATGTTACTCGGCTGCGAACCACAAGGCCTCAGGTTCTATCCTCACTCATACCATGCATGTTTTATGTCACATTCAGGCCGATGCTTCGTTTCACGGAGCTTCATTTTATTTCTACATTTTCAATATAAGTTATATATTTTTAATTATTGATATAAATAGTACAATGAATAAATAATTCTACTTTATCAGATCAGTTAGTAATGAGTAGTAAAAATTGTGCTTTATATACCACTAAGTACTGAGAGCGCCTTACGAAGTCTCTTCGCATTTGGTGGAAAAAAATCCATCCTCAAGAAGTAACATAAAAATCAATATTTGACACAAAAGACTTGCTTAAAGGAAATACAAGTTCGCAGTCATTTGACGATTTCATTATTTAAAAATATGTTTCAGAAAATTACCAAGTATCTTCCGAGTACTTTTGAAATTGTTTCTTGAGTTTTTAGAGGCTTTGAAATTCTGTGATTAGAGTTTTGATTTAGGCCAGATTTTTTTTTAAATCAATGTAAAGGAAGATGGCTTTTATAAAGAATTATTTTGTGTCATGCATTCTTTTATACAGATTGCATAAAACATAACACAATAAAATGTCAACTTTGATAATAAAATCAAAGTTTTATTTTCTAGTATACTTAATATAGTAGAAAAAGTATAGTAATTATCAAAATATTGAAATTCGAGATTTTGATGAATCTCTGCATTTTAGAGCTTCCTGAATAAATAAGAAAATTAAAAAAAAAAACGCGTTTTTGAAAAATGTTAGTCTGTCTGTCTGTCTGTGAGGAAAAAAACTATTGCTAGTAGCTTTGAGCAAGAGACACTTGAAATTTGGCCTACGGTCTTCACACCAAATTTTCAGATCCCCATCTAATTTTGATATAGATAAGGCTGCGCACAGATTCAATATCTATTGTTTGAGCCAAAACCAACAACTGGTTGACTGCATGTCGGTCTATACTTTCAGAAACATGTAATAAACGCGATAATTTAGAAACATGATCACTTAAATATATCAAATTTGGTATGGAATTTTATGACTACAAGAGCAGCTCTGTGTCAACTTTTTTTGCTTCAATCCTATGAAAAAAATTGCATAAAACACAAATACGATTTTTAGATACTATTATGGTATTCCAGCAATTAATCGCCAAAGCACGCTTCAAGGATGACGTGATAGATTCAGTCAAAATGCTAACTTCACGTCAAAAGTTAATATTTCCTATTTATTGTACGCCTTTATCATGTTAGACGTCCTCTGGCTCGACAAGTTTATAGAGAGTGTGCGAGATTGTTTTGGGAAGACCACTTCTGCTGGTTTATGATATTGATAAGAAGTAACAAAAACATACGTTTTTGGCTAGAGCTTGATTCCTTTAGGGTGTGGATTGTCTTTTTCCAAACATCTTGTGACTCAGTTGTAGGAACATAGTGTTATTGAAATACCACGGACAATCATTAGAGACATAACTGCTTAATATAATTAAATTATTAAACAGTGAAAAAAATTACTTTAGTGTATTATGTCCTACGCCTTTGATATATCTTATATTATATATCTCTAGACATACGTATATTAAATATAAATCTTAAAAAGCGACTTATATAAATTTTATTTCATTTCCAAAAGCACTAATGCATAAAAAAGGGGTGAATGTTTTATTAAAATTATGATAATCCTATCAAAACTCAATTTCCTTTTCTTAAATCTCGTATATTACAGAAACAAATGTCCTAACAGCATTAATTTTACGAAACATGATATGAACATTTTTCCTAGTTGGCATTCTTCTGCATTATTACAAGATCCATACGAATAGCATTGAATTACAGTCGCAGTTAAGACTCTTCCCACACAAACGTACGAAAGATTTTTTCCATGAACTCGTCGTTTCCATATATAGCATTAGGCAGACAACAATCGATTTAAAATTTAAAGGCGCGAATTCTTGTGAGTGGGAAGGGTGAGACAATTTAGGAGTAGAAATGTCGCGTGGGCGTTAATAAAATTCTGCTAGAGAATTTCTTTCCTGGAAGTCAGACGTCACGGGAAATGCTACTCTATTTCCTTTCATTGGCTATTGACAGCTATTGCAGGCGTGGCTTAATCAAGGTTGTCGTGAACAACACACGCCTTTTCCCAAGAATTTGGAATGACAAATTAAATCGGGATCCTAAATCTCTTGAACCAGGATTGATACTTCAGGCAACACTCGGGAGTGGGTCGAAGCATTTTGTCCCCCCTTCAAGGTTATATTCCTAGCTCACGTTTAATCTGACGACATGTATGTCATATATTGCTTTTAGACACGGCTTAGTGATAGAAGATATTGATTTTCTTTGATGGCTTTATTCGGTTGAGGAAATAATATTTGGAATAGATTCCCATTCAACTGAGCATTTCGACAAGTATTGTCTAATCCAGAAATCCCCAGGTCTTCTTTTTTACTCCCCTCTTACTTGATTAGTTTTTTTTTTTTTATCTAGTAATCTTTTTATCAATATCCTATCCAAACATTCTACTGTTCAAAGAAATTTCTTTTTATTAACAATGTTAACAGGTTAGGTTAATCAAATGACACGTATTAATAACTTTTGTATGATTTATTTCTGATTTATATATTTTTTTTTTCCTTTTTATAACAGCTCTAAATTTATATTATTTAAGCCTCAGTTGAATGCCAAAACAAAGAAAATAGTATAGAAATAATTTCAAATTGACATTATCTGAAATTAAGTTATGAAATAAACAACGTTGGTGTGAAATTTCAGTGCAATCCTGTCACTGAAATTTTGCTTTATCTTATACATAGTATAGAGGAAGTACAATAATCGTCCTTTTACTAAAATTTTGCTTTATTTTCTACATAGTATAGAGGAAGTACAGTAATCGTCAAAAAAAAAAATGAACTTCAGATTTTGTCGAATCTTCACGTTTTAGACCACCGTGAGCTCGAAGAACGCGTTTTTGAAAAATATCCGTCTGTCCATGACAAAGATAACTAAAAAAAAAAAAAAAACCCCGCTTTGTGCAAGAAAGATAAAATTTGGTACATGGTCTTCGCACTAAATTTGCAGATTTCTATCAAATTTTGAGAAAAATCCGTCTGTCCGAATATAAGTTAATTAGGTAATAACAAAATGACGTGATTTATATTAATTAAATTCGTTACGCAAGTTTAAAATGTATATCGTAGGCATCTACGAAATTTTGAGCTAAATCCAACCAGGAGTTGACCGTCTAACAATCTGTACTTCCAGAAACATGTGAACGCGATAGCTCAAAAACACATCGATTTAATTATATCAAATTTGGTATGGGATTTTGGGATTACAAGTGAAGTTTTGTGTCAAATTTTGGTTTCAACCAGTTTGGAAAATAACACAAATTTGATTTTTAGATACTATTAATTGCATGTGAGAGATTAATCGGCAAAAAATCTCGCCAAGGAGGGTATGATGTATTTAGTAATATTTCTAAATTTACGCCAAAGATGAATATTTTGTAACTATTATACTCCAATATCATGCAAATAGTCCTTTGGGATAACCTCTTTCAAAGAGTATGCGAGAACGGTTTGAGGAGACCACTCCCACTGGTTTAATTCATGGTAAAAATAAACACCTCGCAATGATTTTTTTCATGAATATGAATCATATAAGAAGTCCATCAAATGAGGACTTAAAGTGGTGGCCAAAATTGTGGACATTTCTGAAAATTTTTATATTTTCTAAATTTGTATGCTTATAAAAAATGTAACGTTTCACAAAATGCAAACCCTTACATATAATTTTAAAGAGAATTTGATGCCGATTTCAATACTAAAGGCAAAATTCAAATATTTGCAATACAAAAAAAGTTGCGATGGAATAATTATCGAGATACATTAGATGCTGATGACTGCAGTGAGTTATCAGTACTTAGTACGGTAGCCTTTATTTTTTTTATACCTTCACACCGATGTTTCATTGAGCTGACGAGAGTTTTAAATTCTTCCTTCGTTATTGCATGATGCCAAGAAACAATTATAGCCTTAATTAATATCTTTTATTTTATGAACACTTCATATGTACAAAAGTTTTCAAATGGTGCTATAAGTTCTCAATAATTTGATGCCAGGACTATTTTCTGACCATGATAATAATTCAATGCTCTTAGTACTAAACCACTCTTTCGATAATTTTGCTGTGTGGCAAGGAGCTGAATCCTGCTGAAAAATAAATGATGTATTGTCGGGAAAGAGATCACTGATGGAAGGTGTAAGTTTTGACTCTAGAATATTGTCAATGTATTTTCTTACATTTAATATCCCATCGATAACATGACGAAGAGTAATACCGTCTGCTGAAATGCATGACCAAATCATAACACTGAGTTCTTCATAGTTGCCTGAATGCAGTCAGGATGTAGCTCTTCGCCTATTTTACGTCTTACATATTTTCGCCATCACTATCAAATAACAATATATTTGTTTCATCATTCCGTATAACTTGTGGCCACAAAGTGTTCCTTTGCCCACTGTAATTTTTTTATGCGCTGCTGTAAAATGAGATAAGGCTTTTTTTGAGGAATTCTATCTTTTAATCCAAACATCTAATAATTTTAGCCTGTTTGTTCTGGAACTAACAGAAATGCCAGCATCATTCAATTGATTTCTGATAGACTCTGATGGCTTTCTTCTAACTTGGAGACATGGTCATTTTATTCTTCAGTCATCGACAGATATGGTGCACCTTTTTATACCCTTTCCTGATTTGTTTTTTATTAAATTAATCTCCTGATATCGTAAAAAAAAGTTTCGGACTCCAGATGTAGTCACTGAACTACCCACCTGTCTTGCAATTTGAGCATAGGAAAGACCACATTCATGTAACGCAATAATCTTAGTTCTCTTTCTAGGTGTCCAGTCTATTCTTTTATTTGATGTCATTGATTCTTGACTAAATATCAGAAATATTTACAAAAATTCCAACTATGTATTAAAAAATTAAACAAAATTTGTAACTTGCAATTTGATTACATAAAAAACTGTCTTCCTTCTATAGAAAAAAGCACAATAATGACTTATTCCAACTTTAAACATAATGACAGCTTCTGCTAGCAGTTATTAACATTTGATTGGGTTCCCAAAACAAGAACGATGATTTGTCAAGAAAGTTAGAAATTACAACCCACTTCATCACTTTGTTTATTATTCATATTAAAGTAAGAATAACTTTTTTTATATTGCAAATATTTGAATTTTGCTTTTTGCATTGAAATTAGCATTAAATTCTCTTTAAAAGGATATGTAAGAGTTTGCATTTTATGAAATGCAAACTCTCGTTAGAAAACATAACGATTTTCAAAAGTGTCCACAATTTTGGCCACCATTGTATATAATTTCATGTCTGGCGCTGCGATATTCTGATTGCGATGGATTCAGGCAACAAAGATCTGCCTAAAAGTTCTGAATTTTTGAATGCCATTGTGTTCTTTATTGTGCCAAGTTCTTAGTACCTTCTTATCTTTTTTCTTATTATTATCTTCACTTCTACCCAGAAGTCAATCATATTTTCCCCCCCTTGAAATCTTTTTTCTGATTGTATAAAAGAATTAGTCAACAACTAATTCAATTAGTAACGATCGAGGGCATATATAACTCCATGTCTGAGCTGCGGTTAAGTTGACTGCAATGGATTTAGACAACATCGATCTTCCCACAAGTTTTATGTTTGTGAATGGGATTATATATTGTCATTTGATTACCACTGGTATCCAATTATTTGAAATAATATGATACCAGTAGTAAAATTTTCGATGAGGCAGACTAAATAACTACCTAAGACCACGGCAGGCTGATCGATTAAAATGATTGCTACTTGCCTTCAGTCAAATAATTAAATTATTTATAATTGCCAAATAAAAAAATTGATAAAAATTCGAATTCACTTAATATTTAATCAAATATAATTTGCCAGTTTCCCACTTGTTGCATTACCTTCATTTGTATTGATCTGGAGTACACGCCGGATTAGTTAGGGGTATAGAAAGAACTTTGGTTGTGGAATGTGAACAAAAATGTTAGTGGTACCTATGGCAGACTCGTTCAGCTCAAAATTCTACAAACGACAGAGATGAAAAAAACAAACCTGCTTTTCCTAACAATTTATGAATTATTTGAAATCTATGGAAGGCCAATGACAGAGTTTTTATTGGGCACATTAAGTAACTTAGAACAACAATTTTGTAGAAGATCATAGGAAAAATTGGTTTCGGTTACATGGCCACCATGTAACTTTCAAAATAGGACATTTTTTCTTTATTTTAATTTAACTTTTATTTTGGTAATTATTTCTTTTTTAAATAGCAAATATTAGGACAAACCAAAGTAAATAACATTTCACTGTAGGTCATCTCCTTGAGGCAAGGTATAAAAGTACGAGTATCAAAAATTTTTTAATTTAAAAATAATCTTTATTTATAATAAAGATGAATGTGTGTGTATGTGTGTTGGCGCTTTGCGGATCAAACTTGATCAAAGTTTGACCAAAACTTGGTACCTACTTATTTTGGAAGATGGAAATGTGTGGAGTTTAAAAAAATTTTTACTCAAAAATTAAGCGAAATTTTGGCGTTTTTTTTTCCACCGTACCATCAGTAATATTACATTACAAAGATAATTTTTATATCGTCTTAAAATTCAAAAAATTATCTGTTCAATTTTATTAATCATGTTAAAAAAATACTTACACATGCATATTACGAGGGAATGAAGAAAATTAGCTTTTATCAATATATTGCCATCACTTTGACAACAGTTCAAATGAAAAGATTAACTCTAACTTGCAAACTAAATCTAGAAAAGTGTAATCAAATTAATACGCGTCATACGTAAATAATTAAATATGCGTTAAATTAATACGTCAATTTAATACGTAATAATTAGTATGTGTCTATAAGAAATGAAAGAAATATGGTTCATAATTTAGAAAGATAAATGCTGGAAAAACGAAGTTTCAATGAATTATTAAAATGTCTATATTTTTAATTCAATAATTCAGCAGTATTTAAGGTAAATGTGGCTTAATATATGCAACATGTCCACTTTAATCGTGTCCCAACACATAATTTCTAAACAGTACTTTTGAGAAATAGGAAAAATGGTCTAATAATAGGAAAAATGGTCTTAATGGATACTATTTTATGCAATTTGAGTCAATAAACGTTCTGATGAATTACGATTATTTTATTTTATTTTATTTTTATAGACCTCCTGTACATATATTTAGAAGAGCCCCTTCCCCTTTATGAATTCCTTCCACCCACCCTTCCCTTCAAAAATATTTAGCAAAATTTTCTTCAGACTCTATCAACATAAATAAAAATTCACTTTATTGCAATAAAACTTTGTGGTTTTGAAGAGTTGAATATTATTATCATATGAAAATGAGTTCTTTCAGCAGAGACATTTTCAAAGAAAATAGGCCAATCAGTTCCCCGAGTTTCTCCAATGCTAAATAGTCTAAAAATATAAAATTTTTGATTATTTAAAAATCGTGATATTCAAAAGAGTAGTAGAGCGGTAGGAGAAAATTGAAACGTTTTTTGATTTAGAAATTTGAAAGTCCAGAATATTTCACTAAAAAGGATTCCTAAAGACCAAAGGACTGCATTAGGGTCAGACTTATTATTTTTCAGAAGTGCATTTATCGAAAAAACAAAATAAAATATAATTATTTAGGGTACTTAAATCCCTTTGAAAGTAAAACTAAAAGCTATGATGAATCAAAGAAATTTTTATTGAATAACACTTTGGAATATTGCATAAATTATTTTAAAAAATACTCTGTAGCACATATAGGAGTTAAATGCTGTATGATTCTGTTTCCTGTATTCATATTTTTAAAAAAAGCATGTTTGGTTTCATCAAAAAAGGTTTTTGTATTACTTGAAGTTTTAATATTTCCACTTCATTTTAAAGCTTAAATTTTTCGCATGGGGCCATAGTAATAATAGTGTAATGTCTCTCTAATATGTGACGTTTCTTAAGAGCAAATAATAGTCAACAACCTTTTTTTAGTGCAATATGTTTTTGTTGTTACTTTTCAATAATCTCAGCATGGTTCTTAGAGACAGCACATTTATTAGGCATTGAAAACGAAAAGAAAAGAACACAGATATTGACAGTTACGCACACAGCTTCATGTTCGCGGGAGGAATGGTGCCGGAACGAAGCGCCAGAAGCGTAGTCACACAGATATTACTACGCGAGAAAAAATAGTCCACTCGCTTCATCCCAACAGTTTTAATAAGCAATTAATTGCACGCATCACAGGTACATATATATAAAAGATATAAAGTTATTTCAGCATTAAATGGGCTGTTTATTAAGTTTTCTGAGGTCAAATTCCACAAAACACATCACACACACACAGCGTCTTACCACATAACACCACTTATCCTCACGTCACTCCATCACAGCTTCTTTCGTTCTGGTCTTTTTTTTTTTTTTTTTTTTTTTGAGTTCGTACATAGAGGGCGCTAGTCAGTACAAATAGTATAAGTTTGAAGCATAATAAGTTTGAAGAAGCTTATAAGTAGTTATAAAGAGACTAAGTTTCCAAAAATATCTAATTGAAAATTTTAATCAGTATTAATCTCGGTGAGCTAGCAAGTTACCAAAGGCGGCTGTCTTATAATAAAATCGAAATACGGAATGTGAAAAAATTCAAATTTCTGAAAATATCGAAACCAACAGTGAGGAGAGAAATGGAGCAATGATACTGTAAGATATGGAAGAGTGTTAAAAAAGGTAAGACTAATGTTTGTTATTTTCGGAGTTTAATCAATCAGATAAACGGATTTAAATAAATTTTATCATAAAATCAAAATAATTTTATTTTATTGGCATTCTACAAATCTGACCGTTTGAGAAAGAACAACCTATTTTGGCACAAATATACTTTGGTGTATGGAAATATGTATCTCCAAGCGAATTTTTTCTGATTAATTAATAAGTTAATTAAGTGGATTTTGTGCATATTTTTACAATAACTTCTGAAGATATTATTACATTAAAATAATTTTAATACAATGTTTAAATTTCTAAAATTGTCTTTTTTATGACATTAAATTTTTTGTTGCGTAATCTTTTTCTGAATTTTGAAAAATTAAAAAAAATTTTTATCGTAATTTTTAGAAATACTTTCCATTTTTGTAATATGATTCAAATACTTTTTATGTTTCATCGATATTTAATCCCGGGACTTTCTACCATTGATGAAAAAAAAATATTTTATTAATTATTCTTGCAATTTACAAGAGGTATAAGGAAGTGAAATAATATCACCACAAAAGACAATTCGCATTTTGAAAACAGACTCCATTAGGAAGGTTCAAACTCACAATAAACAGAACAAAGACAAAACTATCAAAACAACATAGAGCTAATTCGTATCATAGTTTGATGTTTAAAAATATATTTTTGGGGAACTAATGAGCATCAAGTTATGCATAAGAGATTTAACTGAAATCAAACACAACCAATATTCTCAGCCAAAAAAATTTTAATATCAATTTTAATTGGGTAGATTCCTGTATATTTCGTTTCGTTTAATTAGATATCAGACAATTCATAAAATCGAAGATCTGCTTCAATAATATTTTGAATAAATTTGGATGATGGGCGATTTGAAATGATAAATAAATAAAAACAAATCCCTATTCATAAAGTAACTGAAATGAAAGTCATATTAACCTGAAATTAATCATTATCATGTTAAAAAGGCGTTGAATAGTGAAACTAAATTGCCTTTGTAACAAAAGAGAGACCTCATAATGTACACTGCTTTGGGCTATAAGGTATCTGAATCCCCGATGTTCACGACGAATCAACTGGTCGCTAAATGAAGTCGTGACAAATATGTGGTTGTTCATGGTGCTTTATTAAAAATCGGTTCTGCTTTCATTAAAAATAAGTGACTGAAAAATGTGATTTGTTGTTTTCGGTTATCACTTATTGTTTGTTACACTATCTGTAAAGCATCAAGAATAAGGGAATACGCGGTTGTAATAATAGTAAGTGTTTTTCTATAGACTCTCAGTTGATTAGATCTGTATGTTAGAGAATATCATTGTTTTCTTTGCAATATTTTTATGTCATTTGTTTCTGTCAGAATTGCATTTGTGTTCCTTTAACGTCTTTTTATTATGGCGATCAAAAAGAAAGGAATAAATGTTGATCGAGAGAAAATTAAATCCGATCAACGATAAGACGCAAGTGAAACTTATTAGAAAATTGCTAGAAATTATTGTGTAAATATTAATTACAGGAATTTTTTTTAAATTCTTATACTTATGATTTTAATTCCTACACGTATGACTTTGCTACCATTCTTTGCAGAAATAGTCTATTTTTAAGCTCACGTTCTGGAGATTTTAAAGATATGATTTTGAAATTATTCTGCAAGTCTTCTAAATATCTTTCCCACTTCTTTTCAGTTTTTGAAATTACTTAATTTTTTTTTTTTTTTTTTGCATTTACTATTTCAGAAAGTTATGGAAGTGTTGCAATTCTTGATGACATTTTGTAATCTTTAAAAAATTGATTAAACTTTTTTAGAGCATACTCAGGGCCAGATTTTATATAAAATTAATTCAAAACTACGGCTAAATTGCATAATATTCTTTGGTGTTTTGACGGCGACATTACAAAGAACCTATTTTTCAATTAATTATATGACATGCTTCTTGCAAAATTAGTTACGCTTGGTTGCTAAAATGGATGATTTTTTTCCCCCTGATATTTTGCGTCACGGCAGGAAATTACATTCTTACATTATTTTTTCTTCTCTAAGTAATTGAATTACATAAACATACATAACATCTCCGATATATTTACTTTTTTTAGGATCGTATAATATGCATTTAAATTTGCAAAACCATCTTCCTCTTTTCTTTTCCGAATTTTCGTAGCTGCTTAAAATAAATATTTCATAATCTTTGTTCTTAAGAGTGTTGAAATTTTCGCTTAGATTTGTTTGAATTAAAAAATAGGATGTATTTTAACACAAAATAATGATAAATTTAAAAAAAATTAAGTTCAAAATTTTTTTTACAGGTATTATATTGGATTCGGCTCGTGCAACATTTTGGCAATAAGCGCCATCTAGTGAACTAAACTTTAAAAATTAATTGAATCTTGGTACAGAGCAGGCAGAAGTTATTAACTTTTTTTCAACCTTAAAAATCGAAGAAAGAAAAGTTGACGAAAATTAAATTTCCTTTTCTATTTTGTATATTTTCTAAAGATAGAAAATTTCCACTTGCTGTTACTGAATAATCTAATTTACGGTACGGTTATAATCTAATTTACCCTGCTGTAGCTAGGGTAAACAAAGACGATAAAAAAATGTTAAAACATGTGATATTATTTTTAATCTGGCGTATTTCCTATAAATCAATTGAAGCAAAAATTATACCGAAAGCAATTTGATGCGTAGTGCACAGATTGTATGTGGAGGTGAAATTTTTAATCTAGAGCCACCAGTTTAAGTAAGAAAAATTACTTCTTAGTTTGTAGGTGTTCATCATAAAAAGGTTTTCAAATTTAAATTAAGTTAATTTTTAGAAATTAAATATTAACTAAAATTTTTAATGCTTTTCTTTAATAATTTTGAAGCACGTATTTTTGTGTAAAAACTATTTTTATAAGACATTAAAAATTTCTAAAAGAAAATTAGCTTTTCATTTTTATTTCTTTTCTTTTTTTTTTCTTTAATTTTAACAAATTTTCAAAGTTGATTTTAAGCACAATTTTTAAATATGCTTTTAGCCATTGTTATGGAATTAAAACCAATGCTGTTTTTACATATAATAAAGCCGAATGTGTGAAAGTGTGTATCTTGGCGATCTACAGGCCATAGCTATCAAATTCTGTACAAATATACTTTGTAGAGTAAAAATATGCATCTCGGAGAAATTTTATTGAAATTTTAATTACTTAAAAAATAAGGTAGATTTTGAGAACTTCCGAAAATATTCCCGCACAAAAATAATTTTCATACTGTTTTAAAGACCTCCCCCCCCCAAAAAAAAATGTTTTTTTCCAATTATGCCAATTATCTTATTAATTTAATTGCTGTGAAATTCCTTAACCTAGTCTTAATTCACTTTAAACGTATTTTTAAGTGCATTTCATTAACATTTTTAATAACACTATAATGCCATAGTTTCTTGCCTTCTTTAGAAAAATCCATGAATGCAATAAACAGTTAAAGACAATTGAAATAACAGGCCTTTAACGTCTGATAGTTTGACAGAATAATGGACATGGAATTATGACTAAGCAATCTAATTTAAATGAACGATAACCAATAATTTCGACGGTCTATCTGGTCACCAAAGGCTACTAGTTGTTTCATAAAATCTTTCATTTGCATGTTTCCGCTAATTTTAAATTTATAATTAAAAATTTTTTCCTTGAACACAAATTTCAGAATCATTTTTATTTTCTGGATTTCATTAGTACCATAATTTTTTGAAAGTGAATTCTTTCTCTAAGTTCGTCAAATCTTCTAGGTTGAATTTATTGAGGATTGCAATGTTTTTCTTTTGTATATTTTATATGCAATAAAGTGAGACAAGATATGTAAATAACAAGTGCTCGAAAAAAACCAACAATGGTAAATAATGACTAAAATGGTTTCGTTATAATCAGCATTAATATAACACTACACGCATCGTCCTATTTTTATTAAAACATCAAATATTGATTACATTTGTATAAAATGTAATTTTTTAGTACTATTTCTAAATATTTCATTGTAACTAGATTCAATTACTTGTTGTATTATTTTATGTTATATAAAACAAGTTTTGGATTGTTTTATTGCAAACATTTTTCTTTTATTTTCTTATAAAAAATGTTTGCAACTAACACTAATTAATTGCAAAATACAAAGATATAATTTTATCTATTGTCATCTAATTAATCATTTAATTTTCAATCAATTCAATTAATCAATTAATTTTCTCATTTAATTTTGTTTTTCACATCATGTTATTTCTTGAAATTCGATTTTGGTTAGATTGTCAAAAAATGTAGTGTATTGAACTCTTGAAATTGCGAAGTAATTGCTATTTGAACATCAATAAATATTGTTCTAATATATTAAAACTATTTATACTTATCGATATTTTGAAATATATATATATATATTTTGGCATATGTGACACATAACAAAGTTTTAACAATGATAAAAATATATTTAGTTGAATTAAACCTATATTGCATATTATCGATTAATTCATTATTTAACATCATACATAAACTGCATATTTAGATTTTGGGAAAAGGGGGTTAAAGAGGACCTCGCGATAAATTCAGAGATATATTTCAAAATGACGAGAGTCAACTTGCGTCAAGCATATCAAGTTCAAAGAGTGATGGAGAGTTTTAAACAAGACCTAAGGTTATGTGGAACGAAAATAAACCAATAAGCATTATTATTAAGAGATGACGACAAAGATTTAAACCAGCGTTTCTCAAAACCGTTTTTACAAATATATCTCGTTAGTTATTTATTTAGCAGATCATATCTTTATAACAAACTGCATGTTTAGATCTTGGGAAAAAAGGGATAAAAGCAGTTTTGTTGATCAGAGATGTACTTCATAGCAGTCAACTTGCGTCAAATCAGTCAAATGATGAAGACCAATAAGCAAGGTCAATGGACTCAAAGTAAACTAAGAAACATTATTGAGAGATGTTGACTACATTTATCACTGCTTAATAAGGAGATTACAAATATTTTTTAAATAGCTGGCGACTTTTGCTTTGAACAATGAAAACAATAAACTGGTGACACTCTTTAAAAATTCTGGTGTAAGCAACGCTGAATTTTAAATACCTCATAGCTCTTTATCTTCTTCTTCATTATTTTTTGCTTTTACTTCGGCTAATTTTACAAAATCGTCAGAACTGTATTGATCATTATCATTTTTGACCGATTATTTTGACTTCTTTCATATCCAAAAAGTAATTTGTTTCATTACAATACAATTTGTGCAATTACAACGCATACGACGCTCTGCAGCATATTGAGTATAAATAATAATAATAATAATAATAAAATGGAAAAGTCGAGGAATCGTGTTTGTGCAGTATTTTGTTTTTTGCGCATGTGCAGAATCGCATTATTCTTATCGACAAGAATTTTCTGTATTTCTCTGAATACTGAAACAGTTTTGTTTATTGCGTATTTGCAAAATCGCATTATTCTTTTCTACAAGGATTTTCTATATTCCTCTGAATTCTAGAACAGTTTTGTCTTTTGCGTATGTTCAAAATCGCATTATTCTGTTCTACAAGGATTTTCTATATTTTTTCCGAATTCCTGAAATTTTTGTTTACTATGTATGCACAAAATCGCATTAGGCTGTTCGACAAGGATTTTCTGTATTTCCCTGAATTATAAAAAAAGTTTTTTTTTTCATGAGATCTATGTAAGACACGCTTCTACAACGCAGGAGAATATCAGGAAGATGAGAAAGAGAGAGAGAGTGCCTGCTGTAAGCGCATCAAAGTGACATTTCTTTCGATCGGGTAGCCTGGGAGGTAACAGATGGTCTCGATAGATACTTAATTAACTATCGGCTTCTATTACGAAATAATGTGATTCTTTATTCGCCATAATCGATCATTATTTCTGATTGATTCTTTGACTTCTTTCATACCCAAAATCCTTCGCACAAACTGCTTTTGGGATCTGTACGATTTCAGTGGCAAGTACAATTGTCAGTCTGTACAAAGGCAATGCGGACTGCTCTCTGCAACGTATTGACTATAATTTAAATTATAGCACTGACAAATTAAATGGAAAAATTAAGATATCACCTATGTACAAAATCGAATTCTACCAATATGTGTTCGGCGGGAATTTACTGTATTTCTCCGAGTTAAAGTTGAATCACCACGATTTTGTTTTTTCATATCTACCGAAATGGGGATAGGAGACAGGATAGGAGAATATTTGGAAGATTGACTATTGTAAATGATATTGAAGAGTGCTTATTGTAAATGATATTACTTTCATTTCTTTCGATAGGTCTGCTTGCGAGAAAACAGATGGAATTGACAGAACCTTTTATTTACGGAGATATCAAATGTAGAGTTTTTTTTTTGTAACTAAAAAAAAGAAGGAACGCAACGAAATAGGAACAATCGAGCAAAACCACAAATATTATATATCATATTCCTTAAAGATTTAAAACAATTCTTCATAGTTTAATCTAAAATTAAGAAATATTGGTTAGTTGCGAAATGTATCTCGACTACTTTGTGATTTGCTATCGTTTGAATCTAACTAGATTAGTCAGATTCCCAGCCAAGCCAATAAGTCTGAATGAAGGCAGTCCTTTAGAATCAGTATAAAATTTACATAGAATATATTATGCTTATTTTATAAGTGTGAAATGATATCGCAAAATTTAAATTTCGGATTTACAGCGCATCCTACAATTGCTGATGTTAATAATAAGAGATATTTTTTGTTGGTTGAAATATTTGTTTAATTTTGGTTTCATATTTTCTTTAATGATATAATTAAATTTTTTTATCGGAATTTAAATTATTCCTTTCGATTTTTTTAATTAATTATTATTAATTTTAATTTTTAATTGATTAATTCTTATATTTGATTTAGTTTTTGGATTCTATTGCAAACAATTGTGTTAATAATAATATGTTAATAACAATAATAATAATAATGTGTCTATTTTAACGCAAATAGATAAGGGAAAAGACAGTGCAGGTATAAATTCTGAATTTTTCATGAGTCGTTTCGGTATATGTCGATCTAAACATTGCTTATATCTTGATATCTCCGTGACGTTGTTCGATCTTTTAAATACCGAAATTGTAAAAATAGTGTAACAATGCTTAAAACCTTGCGTTTTGTAAAAACTTATTTTATAGTAGTCCCTCTTCGATGCCTAATTTGTTCCAAAAGTATTATTGGATGAGAAAAATTTCAGTTTTTGAAAGAGGATAGAAAAGCAATTAACGTCCATCAATTTTCGAATCGTTATCCTATGTACTGATCATCAGTGCATTAATCATTGACCCTCTTATACACCAAATATTAATTTGTATGATTTTTTTATACCTTTGATGTCATATAAAGATTAAATTAACAAGAAGAAGCAGAAAATCGTATTAGCTTCAACTGAATTAATTGCAAAAATGTCTTGAATCTGAATCTGTCAACTTTCCGGCCAGCTACTTTGTTGTGTCAGCTTTGAAGGCCCTTCTATGAAAACACTATCCATTCAACTTTTTTTTCACGTTCTTTGGAATAAAAAAAGCGTGCAAAAGTTATTTCAGTTAAAGGGCATTACTGGATGAGACACTTACTTACCGTACATTTGTACCGTAAGTATTTGATTATGGCACATTTTTACACGAATTCATGGGATTAAGGCTATAAACTGAAGGATCTGACATAATGTTTAATTAGACCTGATTTTAATTAATTTAATTTTTAATTGTTAAATTACAGTTTTTATACAGTTTAATTATAGTTTAAATTATTCTGTGAATTAATAAAAAATACAATTGCCAAATATAATTGTAGTTGAATTTAGCTGATTCGAACTTTTTTAAAATTCGAATACGTTGATAATTTGAATTTATTCTCTGATTCCTTGAATTCACAATTAACATAATGCTAAAAGTTGATGTGCAATTGGAATTGGAATTTGATAAAAAATTTAGAAAATTGTTTTTATTTCTTATTTTTTTCATAAACTAATTACGTCTATATTTAGAGTCGAAAGTGAATGACTTTTAAGGTTCTTAACTCACATAAGATCTTGATAGTTAATCCATGTATTTGGCCAAAAAAAGAAAAAAAAATTTGCAGTTTTTTTTTAAAAGCGATTCTTTGAAGTCAGGTGTGAAATGTAATGTTTTGAAGTTTCATTATTTTATTCAAAATGCTATTATTTTTTGTAAAATGATATTTAGTCATGAGAATTATTGCTTTGTAAATAATTCTCATAGCTAAATATAATTTAAATTATAATACTATTTTTTAATTATTTAACTAATATTTTTAATTATGATTTATTAATTATTAATTTATTTATATTTTTATTTGCTTTATAAATTAACTTACGTTTTACTTATTAATTATATAAGTTATTATTACTTATTAAGTTATTATAAGTTATTATTAATTATTAAGTTCAGACTGTTAAACATTAATAATAACATGTACTGCCGTTTGTAATTTAGAGTTTTCAATTAGAGTAATGTAGAGTATTATATTACATTCATAATTGTAATACTTTTTGTTAGATCTAATTTTACTAAATTTAAATTTTTGATTAAATTTTATTATTTTTATTATAGTCCCATCTGTTTGAACAGCCCAAATTTTATTGTATTAATTTATCAATTTCTCAGTATTTCCCAAGCTGAAAGACAAATATCTGCAAATTTTGACCACCTCTTTCACTACGCCACTTTTAATAAAGTGTCAATGGATCCTGAAGGACTTTTAGGGGAAAAGGATGTGTCAACTAATCGACCATTTTAAAACCTCTCTTGGAAATTTCCAGAACCCTTCTAGCATTAATGAATTTTATCGTCGATAACTCAATGAAACATATTCTTGGTGACAATCTGCTTGGCGAGAAAAAGGTGATCCCATCCACCTCCTCTTTTTATTTATACTAAGTATAAAATAATCTCGTATTCGAAGAATGCAACGGGAAAATATTTCAATCATGATATCTTCTAGATTGTGATGAATCTCTTTGTTTTAGATATCCCTGAATCTGCAGACCATGCCTGCTTATTTTGTAACTATGCCTGCCTATCTGCGAAGGCGTAAAGAGAAAAACGCATTGAGATAGACTAAAACATGAAGTCTGTCTGTCTATGTCAATACGCATGTGGGTACGATGATTCAAAAACGGAAAAAAAAAAAATTGGGTAGTAAAATTCAGGTCGAAGATTTATCATCAGAATACGGATCTGTTCTGCATTTTGGCTTTGACCGATTTAAAGGAAGACTTCCAAAAATGTAGATCTGCTTTATTTATTGCAGTCTAATTGCTCTGTCTAGAGTCTTGAACTTCATATTTATGTTACTATTTATTACTAGAGATTTATTGTCAGAATGCGGATTTGTACCAAATTTTGACCACGGTCTATCTAAAGAGAGATTTCCAAAACTTATATGTTCTGTTTTATATATTGAAGTCTTATGTTCAGTTGTTCTGTCTTTAGATTTGTGTTAGTAAAGATGCGAGGTGAATGGAGAAAGGGTGGAGGGATTCTTGCCTGTGTTGCCACCTCTTCCATTAACAAGGCCACCGATACTGGGAACAATAAAAATGTAATTACTCTTGTTGGTCCTGTATTTATCCAAGCACTACTTTTAATTCGGAAGGAGGTGATGACATTTATATAAGAGATATAGGAAAAACAATTTTTGGTTTTCGTTCCCGCAAAAATTAATATTGTTACGGATTCACTTCCTCTTCCGTCGGGTGTCTTTTAAGATATGATGGTTGATGCAGAAATAGACAGTCCTTTAGTAACAAACAACGACAACGTTTATTAAACACGAAGACACTCAGTGACACAGAATACACAGACACTCAGTGACACAGAATACACAGACACGAATACACAGACGACAAATATATACAGCTAAGACGAACACAGGACAGCATTGAGCAGCACACTACAGTAAACTATAGCTTACAAGTCGTAAACAGTAGTAATAACAGCCACAGCATACAAAGCGGCCAGACAGAACTCAGCAGGAGAGGGAATCTTCGTAGATTCCCTCTACGCTCATGTAGGTCTCTCGAAACGGCTGAAATTCTCCACTGTTCCTCGCTTGAGCTATATCCAGCTGCCGACACACTACTACACGACTGGCTATTCCTCAGACGACACGACGCTGCTTCCACATTCCGAGTAAACACAAGTACTCGGAATACAGCTCAGTTCAGCACTCGCTTGAACTCCACATAATGCTGGCACTTCGCCGGACTATACCGCTGTTGCTTCGCTATCCTCTCGATGACTCGTTGCTTCGCTATCCTCCCGACGACTCGTTACTTGTTTACAACTCCAACTCCGTTTCTGGTTCCAATTCCAATTCAATTCCAGCTTGAGACTGCCGAGAAGGCTTTCGAATAAATCAGGCGTATTTCAGTTCCTATTGGATGGATCGATAAAATTCTCAAAGTTTCCAGCAATATCCATTTTGTCGCCAAATTCGTCACCAAGCCGCCAAATGGTCGCCAAGTTCTGAGATTACTGCCGCAACACCCGATTAGCACCCAACAGGGCTCACCGTAAAATGATCTTTCTTACGATGACACTATTTGTGCTCGGAAGCAAACTTACAGATTTGTAACAATATAAAAACCAGATTCAGCTTTCACTTTGCTATTGAATTGCAAAAAAATTAACTTTGTAGACATATGTAAATAAAAGGCAACACAAACGTAAACCTCACTGTTATCTTTCCCGAGTTAAATAATCGATTAATTGAATTTGCAGTAAATTGATATACCTAATAACGGAGTGTACTAAAATAAAGTGAAAATGATATGATTCTAAATGGGGTTCTTATGGGTAGGAAATAGTTTACACTACAGTAAAAGATCGTTTCATGTCTTTTCAAAATCTTTTTCTTCAACTGATATCCATTTTGTCATTTACCATAGAAGCATCTATTTTTAAATCCTACATTCCAATGCAGAATTTAAAACATATATAAAGAATGAAAAATATGTATGTCTTGGAAACGAAGTATCATTTATGAAATGGCCGTAAAATTCATATTTCGATATTGAATAGCAAGACAGAAAATACACATGCCTGAATGCATGTAGTTGATGTCTCTGGCAGGTGTTCTTAACGATGTTGCATTATGCGAAATGTTTACTTTTCGCATATCGCTGAATAGCATTTGTGGAGAGTTTACATAGCAAAATCTGGGTCAAAACTAAGAACTTCCGGCCTTCCTTAATACGGAAACTGCCGCATCAGATTTCCTTTCGAAAACAAACGACCTTGAAACTGCCTAAAAAGGTATAAAAATACTTTATATACTGCTAAATATATACTTCAGCAAACATGCCCTAAATTTGGTTTTGGCTTTCTTTTTTAATACTTTTTATATGTAATCTGAATGATTCGATTTCTTTTTTGGCGCGAGAGTAGAATTTTTCTGAAAAAAAAGCATCGTAATCTGCGTCAAATCCTTTTGCAAACACATAGTGGCGCCAAGTTGGATAAATTTGCTCCCCCCGTTTAGAAGCTTCCTCTAATCCTCGATGAATAATAGCCAGTCGAAGTGGACCTTCAGACAACTTGGATGTGACCTATAAAATATTATGATCGCATCACTAATAATGCATCGATAAGGTTTCGTTCCACAATGCCCGGATGAATTATGGACCCATTAACAACTTTATTAATTAATGGACGAAGATGAAGCGAATGAGACCACGAGATTGTTTGTCACCTTATTCGTGGAAGACTGAATTAATCTACGGATTGTTGAAAGTAGTTCTATAAATAATAATCAACTAGAATGCTACTTTTAACTTTCAGCTGTCAAAAGTGTTTGAAGGAAAATTGAAATGGATTGTTCATTTAATGTCAAAAGATAAGGGTTATCGATTTAGTTTTTCTAAAGGATTATCATTTTAAAATTATTTGATTAAAATAATTTTATGTTTTGGTGTTGCAGAATGTATTTCTTAATAAAACTTTATTAGAGTTAAGAAACGAATTATGCGTAATAAAATATAATATTAGTTAATGTTATTCAGTTAGTAGAATTTCCATCAAATTCTTATAGTTGAAATGAGAGAATATCAATTTTCTTTTATTTTGTAACAATGTACTTCATTTCACGTCTTTCTTACTTTATTAGGTCAATCTTCTGGGCAGAAATTTTGGCAAAGATGACAAATGTCCTAGTTGAAAAGCAGAAAATGCCGATTCTACATTTTGTCAGAGATCACAAGCTTTAGAATAATCAACGTAAAAAGCTTTCTGATTGGTTGAAACTGTAAATCTTATTGAAGAATACGAGTAATACTTAATCAAAAAATGGGGAATGTTTAATCAAAAATAAAGAAAATTGTTATGCTTCATCTCATGTGCTTTGAAATTAAAACTACGAGCAAGAATACTGAATTACAATTAATTTTTTTCATTTAAATGGAAGCAAGTCAAGAGGTACAATAAAGCCAATTAATTAACAATAAGCCTCGATTGCATCTCTCCAATCTAAATATGAAATGGGATGCGTTTCTTAAAAGAATAAAAATTTGATTAACTACCCCTTTTGTGAAATATGATTTATAATATTGCCGAATTATCTTTACAATACTGTATGGCGTTTTGAATACCAAAGCTCAATATCTTATGCTAAAAGGATAGATTCTAATATTACATGTATTGATTCTATTCGCTAATTAAATAGATTTCAAATCTTTGATATTTTAATACTCTTTCAACCAAATAACACAAAATGTTTTTTATAATTCTTTAGAAAGACAATTATTTTAATTGGTGTAATGGAAGCTATTTATTTAATTTTTGTTCATTCAATGAAATGTAAGTTACTCAGAATTTGTGAAAATAATTAATTAATCGGGGTATCAAATGGTAAATATTTTTGAGATTGTACATGAGAAAGAATTAAAAATAAAACCGTGATGTACTTCTTTAATTTTCTAATTGAACCAGATCTTATTTTATTAATTACTTTAATGGCTAAAATGTTTCTCTCTCTTTTGATATTTTGATCACTGAATCAAATAATTTTTAAATTTATTTTCCAGCAGTATTGCGAAAGGAAAAAGGGGGAAGAAAGAATGTAAATACGCTAACACACACACACGCGCGCGCGCGCGCAGGCATACGTATATATGTGAAATTTTTTTTTCAAGTAAAAGCTGTGACGACTACTCAATCAGGACTGTAGAACTGCGAAGCCACTGAAATTATAAAGCCTCTAAATTAAGCCACTGAAATTTTAAAATTGCTTTTTCATTTTTTAATCGAATTAATCCACCCTGAGAATTCGATAATCTTTATTTACTTTTTCAGTGTGATAGCTCAATAATCAACGAAAAAAACAACAACAATAAAATTGTAAAAATCAGATTATCAGTGAATCATCGAGCAAAGGCAATGCAGATTAAGGCAAATCGTGATGCAGCTCATGAAAATCCATTCCTCGCGCATCTGACTGACTTATTAAAGGTAAAAGTATTCCTTTTGTCTTTTGGATTTTGAGGTGCTGGATTTGTAGTTTGTTCAGATCAGCTTGGGGTGACTTTTTTTTAAATTCTGATCCAAAGTTTAATTTCTTTCTGTCGGGCATTTTTTCCCTATCTCTCTCTTTGGATGTTTATGAGTTTAGGTTTTGATTTTGTTATCGTAACATAAGCACATGTTCTTTAGTGAACATCTACATTAGAAAAAAAAAACATTCTGCGCAAAAAAAAAAAAAAAAAAAAAAAAGCTTAGGCAGGTTTTTAACACGTTATTCTGAAAATCTTCACGAAGTATGAATTATCATATTTAAATATCGATGGATGTTGCAGATCATTTATCTTATTTGGTTTTTGATTCGTTTTCGAGCTGATCGGGAGAAAATTGAAGTGAGTGGAAACTTTGATTCTGATAATTTTTTCGATTGAATTATTACTTCAATATACAAATAATTTTCTATCGACAAAATTACAAAGAATCTGTATCATATATTGGCTTCTTAATAACTTTGAAATTCGAAAATTTCATAAGGGGATTTGACATTAAAAATTTTTTGCAACTTATAGGTAAAGTGGCTTTTTTTTAAAAAAAAATGACAATCTCATGATGATTATTTTTTCAGTATTGCTAATTTTGGAACTGACAAGCCAGGACTGCGAAAAAGTTTTTGAATCTATGCCTGGAAAATATTAGAATTTTAAAATATAAATATAATTTTTTCACTCACAATTGCCACAAATGGTGTGACAATTATAAATGACACCCGTGGCATAGATTTACTATTTTCGACCATACTGTGCTTGAAATTACGACATAAATGTACTAACGTCTTTCCTCTATGGCGCCCCTTTCTTTCTGCCGCTACACCACTTGATAACTCGTGAAAAAAATCATTTTATACCACACATTATAGATGCGATTCACACATGGAAGCTTATGAGACAATTAATAAAAGAATATTTCCAATTATATTCCAGAGTGAAGGAGAATATTTTCTTTCACGTAAAGGCATATTAAAAGATTAATAAGAATATTTTTAATCCTTTGCATCACCTGCGCCGTTTTCATCATATCGCTGAATCACTATCTTACGCATGGAAAAAAATCATTTTATACCACACTTCATGATTGAAATCCTTATGTGGAAGCTGACAAGAAGATCAAGAAGAGTATATGGCCAATATGTTGCATTTCTGTATTCACAAAACATTATTTTGTTTAACCACGTTGCTCCCACAATCGCAATCAAACCTTTAA
The DNA here is from genome assembly GCA_026543865.1 of Argiope aurantia. Classification (NCBI taxonomy): domain Eukaryota; kingdom Metazoa; phylum Arthropoda; class Arachnida; order Araneae; family Araneidae; genus Argiope; species Argiope aurantia. Next base: position 200,153 of record JAPMOR010048551.1, on the reverse strand, counting down.
AGAGTCTCTACCTTTCAGTCGCCGAGGTAAGATCTCAAAAGTGTAATTTACAAAATCTGGGAAACTAAACAAACTATTCAGTGCTTATTTCAAACACAGTCGCCCAATTATCCGGATCCCGAGTAATTAGGGGGCTCACCTTTAAGGATGGCAGCTTCTTAAGAGGACGAGCCTTCGAGTGCCTCTTGTTCTCCGTAGTTATCAAAGGGAACGTGGGTGACTCATTAGAAGAGAAGCTCTCTGCGTTTCCGTTTCAAGGGCTCGATTTCTCCCCTCGTTAGCTTCAGATAATGCAGCCATTGAGTGGATCATTTGCAGAAGGATGAAAATCGATGAAGGAATGACATCATCATCGGGAAAGTTAGAGCGGGATTATTCAATTTTGATTTGATAATTGAATAGATTTTCGTTTAGTTTGGTTAGATTAACAAAAGTTGATCTAAAGTTACTTTTAAACAGTTCTCTCTTTTTTTAAAACACGAGGATGAAGAGAATGATTAATATGTGCAGTTTCATCTTACTTTTCAAATGTCCACACCACATTGATAGGAAAAATTTCCCTATCAATATTAGATTCAACGTGTGACGAGCTCACATGCGTCACATTGGTTCTCCAGCCGGTGATTCTTTGTTCACTGAAAACAGACATTATCAACAGACCACCCTATCTATCTAAGTATCCTTTAATAAGGAATGTGTTTAAATAGTGTCTAAGATTGTAAAAACGATATTTGAACTTATTAAAGCTGTTAAAATTGTGTAAGTCACATTTTCTTTGTTTTTCTGAAATTAATATTACCCAAAAATTACTTTAATAAATTTTGAATAAAATTTTTGTAATGTAAATCAAGGTTAAAATTTTACATAGAAGTTTCAATTGAATTGAATTTATTAAATAGTTAATATTTTACTAATGACATACTCCTGAGTTTTGGTAAAGCTAATATCTTTTACCATTGCGTATGATTCATATTTATATATTCTTTAAGTGGATTTAAAGATAATTTAAGCAAATCAAAAAGGTTTTATACTTATTAAAAATAAATAGTTTTAATATAAGTTGATAGAAATCAAGACTAAATAGTTTTAATATAAGTTAATAGAAATCAAGACTAAATAGTTTTAATATAAGTTGATAGAAATCAA
>JAPMOR010048551.1:187105-198997 GCA_026543865.1 Argiope aurantia | reverse complement strand
AAGACTAAATAGTTTTAATATAAGTTGATAGAAATCAAGACTAAATAATTTTAATATAAGTTGATAGAAATCAAGACTAAATAAATATTCATTATATATTTCCTTCTACTTCTGAATATTCGATTCCCAGTTTGTCAAAATCGTCAGGTGAGGGCATCTCACCATTTATGAATCGTTTAAAGGGAAGGACAAAAATTCATACTAGTGGAATGAATTTCAGAAAGTCTATCACACTCTTCTTCTTCAAATCTGTAACCCTGGATACAAAAAGATCTTAAAGTTAATACAATAAAAAAGATGTTCCGCTATCTCTTACTGTCAGTAGATTAAATATAAAAATTATCATGCTATCATTGAGTGTCTCTTTATACTGTACGATATAAAGATGATCATTCAAAATTCTCATTTCTGTATCGTCAATCAGTTGTTTTCGTTTTGCTATCTATGTGTGAAATACATAATTCTAAATTAGAGGGAAACTTCACGGCACAGTCATTTTGATCAAAAGAATCTTTTTTGTCTCCTGTATATTAATTAATACTGTATCAATCATCAAGAGTATAAACCAATCAATACTATCAATCAATCAACAGTAATTCAATCAATTTAAATTATGTGTCGTTTGTTAAGTAACAATTACTATTACCATAAATTAAGGACTAATGATTTCCGTGCATTTTTTTAATATCATGAAATACCATAGTAACTTCAAGCTACCATTTTGACTTAGGAAGAACACAATGGTATGACGAAATCATCTTTTCCCGAGATATCTCTTCCAATTGAAGTTTCCATTCCTAGCTGACTTTTAGCCATTTAATGGAACTTTCTTCAAAATTTATTGTTTTATATTGAAATCTTATAAAAAGAGCAAAGTCAATTGGCACTTTAGAAGCGATTGCAAAGATAATAGCGTAAGTAGTATTCACGCCATTTTCTCAATAAATAAAACAGTTCCTTCTTATATAATTATATCTTTCACTGTCATCTGTGGGGAAAGGAATAGAACTTTTCGCGTCACATTTTATATTAACAAACCGACTTCCTACAATCGATTTATGAATTTAAAGTTTTTTTAGGAAAAGTGACTTATGCAATAATTTTACAACAATTAAAATATAACAATTTTTATGAATCTATCTAATTTAAAATGACACTGTAGAATTCAAATGATTCTTTGATAATAAAAATTCATACGTGATTCTCTGCAATAGTTTGATAAGAAAGAAAAAGAAAAAAAAAAGGAAAAAGAAATTGCTATATTAAGGAAAATGTTATATTGCAAGAAACTTCAGAGATAATTCATTGCCCTTTTTAAACAAGAACACGTGATGGATTTATACTTATTACTTTTATCCATGCATTCGTGTATATTTTTAAACCAATAGAATTACTAAATGCATTTATATGCAAATTATTATGGAAGTACTTAGTTTTAGACCAGCAGAAGTTATTAAATGCATTTTGGAAAAGTTACCGTGACCAAAATGAAGTGGCTTAGTCATAGACCTGGAGATGAGTAAGGATTTAGCTACGGTAAGAGAACAGTAGGGCGAAGATTCTTTAATATGAATAATAAAAATGTCCATCGTTAATGCAGAATAAAATTTGTATTCTCAATTAAAAAAAGTTCTGCTCTGAAATCACCACAAATGTTCAAATAATATTTAAGCATAGAAACTTCGACATAAAATCAATCAAACAATAAGATATATTAAACAAACAGTAGAAAAAAAATCAGCGATAAAATTAGAGTCCACTTTTAACAATCTTGCTTAATACTCTACCGTCGAACGCATTCGAATAATACATATTTTTCTAAAAGGATTTAAATGCAAAGAAATTCAACTATCCTATATCATTATTAAAATGCATAGGGGAAAAATATTTTCTGTTCGAAATCTCCGAACTAGCAAATCAAAGCATTTCATCTTTCAAAGAAATAAAGCCGCGACCAGAAAAGAAAACGAATTCTAACACAATATTAAAGAACTTCGGAAATCCTTCCGATAGCGGAAGATAAATTCACTGTACTCGAGGGGATAGCTCATCTTTCTTTTTCTCTCCAATGCTTTTCTTCAAGCTCTTACCCGGTTGATTTTTAATTTCGAAACCCGAACCTTCAGATACCTGTTTCCTCTCTATGGATGAATTCTATTTTTAGATCCAACGAAAAATGTCTGACTAGAAGTCCCAAAAAAATCCAGAGAAATGCCAAAGATACGTTTTCTCTACCTTCAATTTTCTGTTCGCGTCTGCTGGTTCGCTTCGTCAGTTTGGTATGGCTTCATGGGTCTGTTACAATTGACTTGGGTTTGTTTATGCTGTAGAAAGATGGATCGCTAAATTACGATCCAGGTGAATGGAATGAAAGAGAAAGGAAAAAGTAAGAAAGAATGTTAGAAACGGAGTCTCTAAATCGTTTAAGACGAGGGAATTGGACTCCATTTTATTAGAGGACAACGCGGAAATCTGATTGTCAAAATTAAATTACGTTTCCATCTCGTAAATACAATAACTAGGTTAAGGGAGAAAAATAGCGGTGTCTGAGTTATAAGACATTTGGTGGTTTACTTACTGATTAAGAGACTATATTGCTTTTCCATTATTTTATCGGTTTGATTTCCTATATTGTAGAAATTTTTTTCTCAAGATATTTTTATAATGGTTACGTTTCTTTAAATTACCAATAATTAGCGTTGCCATCATAATCTGATGAGAGTTTCTAATTTCTTTTTTAATCTTGATCAAAGCTATAAATTATTTGATAGCTTATTTATTAATTGGGTAATTTCCCCCATTCAGTATCTTCTCAATTTGATTCCAATATTATGGGAAGTTTCTTATCAAGATATATGATATTATTATAATGGATGCTGTTTTCTCTAACCACTAATGGACGCCGTTGCCATCATTTTATGAGAAAAGATTTTATTTTTTAATTTTTCATCATCTGAATTATATTTAATTTGATAGCTTACTTACTGATTAAGTGACTTTGTCCCTCCCCCCTCCACTGATCACTTTATCTGTTTGATTTCGATATTTTGGGAAAACTTGTTGTGAAGATACCAGGTATTATTAGAATGGTTAGATGTATACTGTCTTCTTAAGCTGCCAACAGTTACAGTTGCCATCATCAAGTGAGGGAAGCTTTTATTTTTTAATATTGCTTCTAACAATAATTTCAGTTGCTTTTTAATATTTTAATTTATTATAATAGAACTTTATAAAGACAAAATTAAAATTTATACAAATCATAGTTAAAATTAAATATTTATACTCACTTTAAAAGTCGTTATTTTTAGCTTTTATTAGGATTCATTTTTTTAGTGCAACATTTTTTGGCAAGCATATAAAATAAAATGGGAGCAATGGATATTAAAATATTTTTTATAATAGTAACATTTTAATTCTTTATCTTTTATTTTTACCAATGAATAAAAATTTTGAATCTAATTTTAATTCCATTGATATGCTAGAGGAATAATTTGATAAAACTTCTATAAATTTAAATATTGTTAGTATATTTTAATTTCTTTATTTATACACCTTAAACGTTTTAATGTTAAGTAAATTTCTAATTTGGGTCGATTTCGGAAGGATGAAGCCTCAAAATATTCTTTAAATCTGGGGGGTTGGGGGGTTGGTGAAGAAACATAAAAGTGCAGCCTAATTTTTTCCAAGTAAAAGATCCAAGAGAACGAAACAAGACCAATCCATATTGGAAGTCAAGAATGTATAAAATCTGTGATTATTTTTACCCACCTAATCTTGTTCTCATTCCTACAACTATCTATATAGTGATTATGACTAATTAATCGAGGAGAATGAAAGCTTATTAGTTCAGAAGCAAAGCATTTCTAAAAACCTGTAGGCAAATAGAAAATTGTCTGTTAATATCAAAATATTACTTCCATATGGAAAAAGATTAATACTTTAAACTTCCGTGGGAAAAAATTAATACTTTCTGTGAAAGAACTTATACTATGCAGAATATATCGTCGTTTTTCTTGTGTTTTTTTTAAAGTGAAATTTTTGTGGTACTAGAAAAATAGCTATATTCAGTAAAAATATTTACGAGAACATATCAGGTATTCATTTCCTTGGTTCTTTTGAAGAATACCAAAGATTGAAACATATTAAGATGGACTCTTAAAAAGTATTTGTTGATAATAATGGATAATCTGTGTAAGTATTGTTGGTGCTTTTATAGGCCAGACCGTTTGACCTAGATTTGTAAATATGGTTCAAATGTATTCTGGAAAGTAAAAATGTGCACTGCGAAGTAATAATTTGGAAATTTAAATTAGATTATTAATCTCTCAAAACTATTAATTAGAATTTTAATCAATTAAAAATTAAAAGATGTTTTGGTATACTTTCCAAAATATTCTTATTGTATAAAAATAATTTCTACACGACATTAAAATTTAAAAAAATATTATAATTATTTTAAATATATTTTTTGTGTAACTTTTAATGATAAATTACGTTGTTGTAATAAAAATTTAAACCGCTTTTACTTTTTCATTAAATATTTAATATTTTGATTTCTTTATACTGCTGACAGCTAAAAAAAGACTGTTTATTATCGGTTCAGTTTATATCAGAAAAAAGAAATGCAATTGCATTATTATGAGACATGATGTGCAGTTAGAAGACAGGTGACCAGATAGTCACATTTTTATTGACACTAAGATATCATGGAACTTGACTTCATTAAGAAGGTTTATTAGCATACAAAATATACCAAATGTAACTATGAAAATAACATGGCTTTAATATTTATCACCATTTTTTTGTCTAAAAATAGGATTTTTAGAGAATCAGGAATATCAAAGTTACGCATTAAAGATTTATTAGAAATTAAATAAAACCTACATTCCTAGCTAACTAGCTAGTCACCAAACGTAATAGTATTTTAATAAATTACATTTATTGGAACTTCTAAATGTCATTTTTGGAAGAACTTATAGTCTCTTTAAATAGCGATAAACTGCATTTCAATCATGAAGGAGTTTCAAGAAAAATTCATCTATAGAACAGACTTGTAGTATCTTGCCTCATCGCAGTCTGTAGCTACAACGCATATACGTAAAACAATTTTTGAATAATTCTGGCTACGAGAGCTACCAGATGATAGAATTCACAAGCTTCAGTCTTCGTTTCTATACCTGAGATATCTCGAATCTGGCGTAATCTCCTACCAGGCAGTTTATTTTCTCTTAAGTAATACCCTCAGTGTCGGTTGCGGGCAATAGTGTCATCCTACTATTTCTTATCATCCATTGCAGGATATCAGAATCCCTCATTAAAACATTTGATTCAAGGGAATTCACTTGGATTGGTGAAGAGAAGTGAAAAAGTCCTGGTGTAGTTTAATAATGTAGGTTTTTTTTTCATTGAATGATTCCAAACAAATTTTTCATAAGATTTATATTGCGGCACAAATCAGAACAACTAGCCATCGCTGTGCCTCAATCGACAGAACATCTCATTCCTGATTGGGTCCTTCATTTCGAATCCCGCCATCATATTTTATCCAAAGATTGGAATTCTTTTATTTAAATTATCTATTATTTATTTAAGACCTGGAATGTTCTAGATCTTTTTTAAATATTCAAATTGGATTATTCTCGAACCTTATATTTGTGTATAAAAGCTGAGTTCCATTAGTGATAGGTAAGTTCTCAGTATAGTGCTGTTGCAATTTGCTTAGTTCTAATAAATGTAATTGTTTGTTTAAACTAACGGCAGAGTTCTTTACATCTTCGTGGTAATATCAACCTAATAAATAATTAAAAAAATGAAATAAATTAATGAATGATAAATGTTTGCGAATGATTTCACTGAATTGTAAATATAGCAGTTAATGTGCTTTTATTGTAAAACCTAATGCAATCCTTCTGTAGATCGTTCGGACTTCAAAATGAACTTTCATTGTTTTAATATAATAAAGAAGTTATAAATTTGAAGGAGAATATTAACTTTAGTCAATAAAGAATTTAATTCATTGGATACCACTAGGATTGTAATTGAAGCGAGAACGCCTGTCATATTTTAGTAACCCTTGATTCTGCATTGAAGGTTAAAAGTAAATGAATAAAAAATAATAATTCAATCTAGAAAATAATTTCAAAATAAAATAAATCATTTAATAGTTGATGCTTGTGTATCATTTCCTTGAATAGTGGATAACAACTGTTAGCAGCTTAAGGATTTTCTTTTTTTTAAGATCTTATGAACAATGCCTGAAATATATATATATATATAAAGTATCATTCAAAACATTTGATTTCTAGAAAATCAAATCATTGGGATTGATGAATGGAGGGAGAAGGCGTGGCATACCTTAGTATTTTTAGCTTTTTCATTGGCTGATCCAATAAATTTTTGAATAAAAAATATCATCTAATAAATAAAGTTAATAAATAATTACGAAATAAAAACATCACTTAATAGACGATGCTTGTGCGTCATTTTCTTGAACCGTAGAAAACAATTTTGGCAGCTTAGAATATTTTTTGGAAGATTTTATACATTCTCGGAAATATCTTTTTATTTCTGGTTGTTTCAGAATGGGCCTCCTCCTCTTGCATTAAAAGAACAATGAAATTCTTTACTCGCCATTTCTTGAATAATAGCCTAATCCTCGACTCATTATTACTTGTGATGTCGACTAAAATGTGTGGGCGAAAATTTGAATGGAAGCATGGAAAGTTGATATTAAAAAACATGAAATTTGTCAGTGTCGATGAAAATGCGTGGGAGGAAAGCGTTAAAATTTGCTATACGCTTTTACTTACTCAAAAAATCTGTTTCGTAATTTCTGTTAGAAATTAACCAAAATAGATTATGCTCTTCTTTATTAAATCGTGTGAGACTCATGTAACATGTATGGTTCAAATGAAAGAAAATGAAAGCTGGTTTTGCCTTTTTTTGTTTTAGTTACTAATACTGTCTTACATAACCATAGAAATGGTTTAAAATAAAGAATAATTAGTTATCATCTCGAAGAAATATTCCTTTTTTTTTTTTTTACTTTTTGAAAGTTAGCATTTATTTTCTAGCTGTTAGAGATTGTTTTTTATTATTTCTACTAATACTAAAAAAATAATGTATACGTATTAGTATTTTACAGATCATTAGACTTAGAACTACCAAATTTAGCACATATATACTTTGGAAGGTGGGAATGTACAATTTAGATCAAGTTTTTGAAATTTTAAATATTTAAAATTAAGAAGTATTACCTTTTCAAGAATTCTAATTTAATTGTTGTACAGTTTTTTAGTCTATTTTAATTAATTTTTAAAAATTTATTAAAGCCTTTTAACGAATTTTTGTACCTACTTTACGACTTATATTTCATTTTTGAAAAAGATAAATAGTTTTATTATTATTTCATTCGGGATTTTCTTCCATTATTGACGATGAAGACGTACATTTTTATTTTTTCATGATGAGTTGATAGGATGACGGTAGTTTCAATTTAAAATACGATTTTTATAATTTTTTTGAAATTTTGTTTAATTAAAAGTTAAGTTAAATTACAAAAAGCAGTGATGAAAATACTTTAAAGTCATGCATTTTTAAATAGTTTTAGGAAAAAAGTTTTAGTATTAGTTGTTGAAGTTCAAGCATTTCCATTTCAAACTGAAGGTCATATTTGAGATGAGATCATAGAAAATTATTGGCGTCCAGATCACAAAGTACAGAATGTTATAAGGCTTCTAAAATAGTATGTTTTACATGGCAATCAAAATTTGAATAAAATATTTTGCTAAGTAAATCACAAAGAGCAAGTTATATAAAATATTTAATAGAAAATTTTAACAACCAGCAATCCTGATGAATCAGCTAATCGCGAAAGGCGGTTAATTATATTCAAATACAATGAGTAAAATCAATACGACGTTCATTATATTATATTTCAAATTGTTCCTTTATTCTGCTGTTATAATAATTTCTATTTCTCATTATTATAAATATTTCAAATTGTTCTTTTCACTTTTCTTTTAACTGACGGTATCAGAGACCTCTGTAGCTTGAACTATCTGCCACGAAGCCACCAAATTTTGTACGAGGACTATTGACGACATGAGAAAAAGGAATCCACGAAAAAAAATTAGTTCTAAAAGTTACCGATAGGGGAAATGTGGCACTTTACACTTTAAAACAGCTAAAATTTTGCATAAAACACGAAGAAAAATTGCAAATGCAAAATCCCTATTACGTAGTCGACACCTGCACCAGTATTTTGAGTTATAAAAAAGAAGCGGGCATTGAAAATCATTTCAAGTATCAGTTGATTTGTAAACTGCGTCTCACTTTAGCGCAGCGTGCATTACATGTGAAGCTCTTTTATCTTAATCAATCCAATGCAGCGGTCACTCTTCGCAAATTTAAAAGTCGAAAAAATTTATGTAAAGGAACTCTATCAATTATGCAGTGAAAGCAATAATGAAAAAATTTGAAAAAAAAAATGTTTTCACGCAACTCGGCCTGGTAGAGGATGGAATTTTATCGGGCAATTAAACTTAAAATTTAGATCAAATGCGCTACATTTCACCTATCGGTAACTTTTTGAACTAAATTTATTTTCGCAGATTCCTTTTGCCCATGTCGTTAATAGTCCCCGTACAAAATGTGGTGGCTTTGCGGCTGATAGTTCGAGCTACAGGGGTATCTCAGTACCTTCAATTAAAAAAAATACCCTGTATATATTCATAGCTTTATAAAATGATAAATTTTCCTGGATTATTTACCATAGTCATAAATTAATAGTACATAATACTGATCGTGATTAAAAGACGTCTTACATTTTTTTCTATCCATCACCGATTTTATGTGTAAATATTTTCATTCCAGTTAAAGATAATGTAATAAAAACGTTTTTATGATGACACCATTGTCATTATCGTTTAAAGAATAGAGCAGCAAAAAGAATTATTCTTTGATTTTTATAGAATTTCTTTTGTTTTCGATATTGAAATTTCTTTTATCATTACAGATAAAAAATATTTTAGGGTATCTGTTTTTTACATCTCATATTGTCTCAGATGACTATAAGGATGTAAATTTCTGCACCTCATATCAAACCCCTTCTTACCTAAAGGCCGTACGAGAAGTCCTTAAGAGGGAACATAACACAATCACATCGCTCATAAGGTGTAAGCCACATCTAAGCATTTACTCAACTCTTCCACCTCAAAAACCCGTAGGAGAACACGCACTTACTCAAGCGGTCATAGTATCAAAAAACAACACATTTTTTTTTATTTTAGATTTTCTTATATTTACAATTATCATTTGATATAAAAATAAATTAGTTTAGATATCAAATAGAAAAAAATGAAGTGAGTTCCATGGACAATAGTATGCTCCATGTTCATATTTAAGTCTTTAACCCTTAACTGGGGAGGTGCGATCTGTCAGACCGCTAAAGATGGAGTTTCGGTCACCCCTATTCTAGTAGCTCACTCGAATGGATTGACCCTGTAGCTTCCTATTTCGTGGCCTTCACTACACTTGCACTTTTTTAGCCGGTTTCAGCGAACGCTTTATTAAATATTTCAGCTATTTCTCAGCGCAAGGTCTGTGAGACCGCACCCCCTTTTAGTGTTTCGGTTTTATACAAGGCTTAGCTTAGAGAAAAGTGATTATAAACAAGCTTATATCATAATTTTAATATTTTAATTTTAATATTATCATCACATCACATATTTTTTGCTTTAATTTCACTGTTCTTTATTATTTCTTTAAAAAATTAATTGAAATCTTGTAATATAAACATGTAATCACAAAACTATTTTCCTATTTGTCTGTAATATTCCGAAAAAATTTTAAGTTATCTTTTGACGCGTAGAAGATTATAAGCAAAAAAATAAAATCCTTTGCTTTAGAAAAAGATTATTTCAATAAAATACGAGGATGAAAAATTTTCAGTGTCATAATATTTCAATCTTTCAATAAAATAAGTATGTCTTTCAATAGTCGCTAATTAAAAATCGAATTAAACTTTTTCCCAATGCAACGATTAATACGTAAAATTCCGTCATTTATTTTAGCCGCTAAAATATTAAGACCATTCAATGTAATTTGTATAATGGCACTCCAAATATTTAAAAACGTTATAACGATATAATCACAAAACAGATATTGTAAACATTTAGATGTGTTTGAAACTGACTAAGAAAATTTTTTATAACAAATTTACCAAAATTCTTTTATACAATATTTTTTTATGCAGTTTCGCTTAAATTTAGAATTATCAAACTGAAGTTCTAGGATCTTTTTGTGAACGAAATGATTGAGTTGAAGACAATTAGTTAAAAGATCATTTGAAGCAATCAAAAATATTATTAAATTTGTTTAATAATGATAAAAATAATAACGTTTTTAAAATTACGAAAATAATTTCTTATTTAATAATTATTTACAAATTTCAGAAATTCTTTTTATATATATATATATAAACTACTCATTATTTCTTTAGTTGTTTTAATTTGAAAGAGTTATCGACTAAAAATCAATTATTATTTGTTTTTCAATAAGAAAACAGTTCGAATGAATTCTATACATAGAATGCAGGTTATTTTATAATTATTTGTCAATTAATAACTTTAACTTCAATCATCTTAGATTTTGATTTCCATAATTTAATCGCTTAACTGAATCATTTCTGGTATAACAAAATGACCGTAACGAGATTATAATCGCTGTACGTTACAGAGTATTTTGTCCAGAGATGATTTCGATTCCCAAGTCCTTTGCATAATTTTTTGTATTAAAATATGCGTTTTAATATAATTATTTTCCAGAAAATGTATTTATTTTTAACTTTAAAATCTTCACTGTGTATTTTTATATATGTTTATTCTTAAATATAGTTTCAAAAGAATTTAAAGAAAAAAAAATGTACAGATCGTCTTCATATGCATAATTCATTCCTTTCCAAATTCTAAAATTTTCGATCTATTACTGCCGCCATATTTTATTATTTTGTACATGCTTGGAATTTGAAGATTACATAACGCTATTTACTTCGTCAGAAATCTAAAATCCAAAGAATTAAAAAAAAAGAATTCCTTGATTTAGCATAGGCATAAAATATTTATATGTATCGCTTTAGAACAATTATTATTATAAAAATTAATTTTATATAATGAAAAACAAATAATTATACATTCATTTCTATATCTCAGATAAATTAACTGACACCGAAAAGGTCTGTGAGGAATGAAATTAAAAATATTACTACTTCATCAAGAAAATTAATGCAACATTATAAGAATATTTTATTAAAAATGTGAATGAGTAAAAATTTTTAACAATAGCTATAAGTTAAATATTTTCTCTAAATTGCGTTATACAACATGCGTTGTACAAGAGCTGTTCAAAACGTTGTATAGAGCAAACCGTTAGTCCTAGATTTCTAATCTGATATATAGTTTTTCTTGTATAGTAGATGCTCATTAAGGAATATTTTTTGAATATTTAGTGATATTTTAAATTAAAAAAATTAATTGAATTTTATAGTTATGCAGCAATAATTTCGGAATATATGTACTACAACCATTTTTACACAATTTTAAAATTGTAGGAATTAGCGTATCAATGATACAAATTTTATGTAAATGCAATTCTTCTCTCTAAATTTAATAAACTTAAATAAAATTTATTTTAATAAATTTTAGTAATATTTTTATTTAATAGTATTTATAATTAATAATTAATTTTAATAATATTTTTCATTTGCAACTAGACTTTTCTTATTGTTTTAGTAACTGTATTGACACACATGTGTAGGAAGGATATGAAATACGTTTTACGAATGTATTTTATCGTTGTAATTATTGAAATAATACCCTTTAAAAGAATTATATA